>CAUYRH010076045.1:0-81583 GCA_963574655.1 Perodicticus potto | reverse complement strand
GCTTTTGTTTCTGTTAATATGGTGGATAACGTTTATGGACTTGTGTATGTTAAACCAGCCTTGCATCCCTGGGATGAAACCTACTTGATCATGATGTATGACTTTTTTAATGATAAGCTGTAATCTATTGGCTAGGATTTTCTTGAGAATTTTTGCATCTACATTCATTAGTGAAATTGGTCTGAAATTCTCCTTTTTAATTGGATCTTTTCCTGGTTTTGGTATCAGGGCGATGTTTGCTTCATAGAATGTGTTGGGGAAGATTCCTTCCTCCTCAATTTTTTGGAATAATTTGTGCAGTATGGAAATAAGCTCTTCCTTGAAGGTTTGATAGAATTCTGGTGTGAAGCCATCCAGACCAGGGCATTTTTTGGTTGGAAGATTTTTGATTGTTTCTATAATCTCAGTGCTTGAAATTGGTCTTTTCAGGAGCTCTATTTCTTCCTGGCTAAGTCTAGGGAGAGGGTGTGATTCCAAATATTGATCCATTTCCTTCACATTGTCAAATTTCTGGGCATGGAGTTTCTGGTAGTATTCAGAGATGATCTCATGTATCTCTGTGGCATCTGTTGTAATTTTCTCTTTATCATTTCTGATTGAGGTTATTAGAGACTTTACTTTTCTATTTCTAGTTAGCCTGGCCAAAGGTTTATTTTATTAATTTTTTTCAAAAATCCAACTCCTTGTTTCATTAATTTTCTGAATGATTCTTTTGTATTCAATTTCATTGATCTCTGACTTAATTTTGAATATTTTTTTTCTTCTGCTGGGCTTAGGCTTAGATTGTTCTTCTTTTTCCAATTCCATAAGATGGCTTGTGAGTTTGTTGATGCGCTCTCTTTCTGTTTTTCGAATGTAGGCATCTAAAGCAATAAATTTTCCTCTTAGAACTACTTTTGCAGTATCCCACAGGTTTTGGTAGCTTGTGTCTTCATTTGTTGTTATGCTCAAGGAAGTTAATGATTTTCTGTTTTATTTCTTCCTGCACCCAACTGTCATTCAACAGAAGATTGTTTAACTTCCATGCCTTTGTGTGGGGTTGGACATTTTTGTTGGTGTTGAGTTCCACCTTTAGTGCCTGTGGTCTGAGAAGATGCAAGGTAAAATTTCAATTCTTTTGATTCTGTTGAGGTTTGTTTTGTGTCCTAGGATATGATCAATTTTGGAGAATGTTCCATGGGCTGATAAGAAGAGTGCATATTCTTTATCTGTGGGGTGGAGTGTTCTATATGCATCTATCAAGCACAGTTGTTCTAGGGTACCTTTGAAGTCCCTTATATCCTTGTTTAATTTCTGTTTACAGAATCTGTCCAGCTCTGTAAGAGGAGTGTTAAAATCCCCTGTTATTATGGTATTATAGGATATCATATTGCTCAGACTAAGTAAGATCTGTTTCAAGAATCTAGGAGCATTTAAATTGGGTTCATAAATATTTATAATTGAAACGTCTTCTTGCTGTATTTTTCCCTTTGCCAATATAAAGTGACCATCTTTGTCCTTTTTGACTTTAGTTGCTTTAAATCCACATGTTTCTGAAAATAAGATTGCAACTCCTCTTTTCTTCGGAATTCTGTTTGCCTGAAAAATTGTCTTTCAACCCTTAACTCGGAGTTTTAATTTGTCTTTTGAAACTAGGTGTGTTTCCTGCAGACAGCAAATAGATGGCTTTTGTTTTTTAATCCAGTCAGCCAATCTATGCCTCTTTAGTGGGGAATTCAAGCCATTAACATTTATTGATAAGTGTGGTAGTGTTCTATTCAACTTATTTTGTGACAGTCAATTGCTTAGTTTTATCTTTTGCATCTGTGTGGAAAGTAGGTTCTGTCCTTTAATTTCTGAATTCTTACTTTGCTGTTGATCCATTTTGATGGTCACAGGTTGAAGTAGTTCCTGTAAAGCTGGTCTTGTTGTGGTGAATTTCCTCAATATTTGTATATCAGTAAATGATTTGATTTCTCCATCAATTTTAAAGCTTAGCTTCACAGGATATAGAATTCTGGGCTGGAGATTAATCTGTTTAAGTAGATTAAAGGTAGATGACCATTGTCTTCTTGCTTGGAAAGTTTCGTTAGAGAAGTCTGCAGCCACCCTGATGGATTTGCCCCTGTAGGTCAACTGGTGCTTACTCCTGGCAGCTTGAAGAATCTTCTTTTGTTTTGACTTTGGACAGGTTCTTCACAATGTGTCTTGGGGAAACTCGGTTAGAGTTGAGGTGACCTGGGGTCCAATATCCCTCTGGAAGGAGAGTGTCAGAATCTTTGGTGTTATTTGGGAAATGTTCATTTATAATATTCTCTAGTATGGCTGCCATTCCCCTGGGGCATTCTTCTTCCCCTTCTGGAATACCTATAACTCGTATGTTTGAATGCTTCATAGAGTCCCATAATTCTGTCAGTGAATGTTCTGCTTTCTCTCTCTTCTTTTCTGCCACTTTAACTGAGTTATCTCAAGAGCTTTGTCCTCTACCTCTGAGATTCTTTCTTCCTCATAGTCTAATCTGTTGTTGAATCTTTTGTTGATACTTTCTATTGCATCTTTAAGTTCTCTAATTGATTGCTTCAGTTTCTTCAGCTCTGCTATATCCTTTTTTATATTCTTCATATTGTTCATCTCTTAATTGATTCTATTTTGGGATTTCCTTTTGGTTATTTTCCACTTTATCAGAAGTTTCCTTCATCATTTCCTTCATTGTTTTCATCATTTGTATTCCAAATTCCCTTTCTGTCATTTCTAACATTTCTTTATAGGTGGAATCCTCTGCAATAGCTACCTCACAGTCACTTGGGGGGGTTGCTCTGGACTGGTTTTACATGATGCCAGGAGTTGTCTGCTGATTCTTCCTCATGAGTGATTTCTTTTCTCTGTTTCTTTGCCCTAATTTTCCTTTCACTTTCTCCTGCTCTTTAAGTTGCCGTGCCTCTGAACTAGGGTTTCAATGAATCCTTTTGGTACAGGACCAGAAGGATGCGAAGATTGAAGAGCAAGAAGGTTAAAGAGAAAAAAAGAAAAGAAAAAGGCAAAAGGAGAGGGGGTGGGTAAAAGCAACTATTGACAAAAAGAAGAGAGGCACAGAAAGATAAGGACAGGGGCAATATAGGTGTACAGTAGGGTACTTTAACCCAACCTTAAGAACCCTCAACCACTGGGGGTGCCAGGTTGGGTGGTTCCCCTGATGTCAGCAGCTCTTTTTCAGCCTGTTTGGACACAGTACCCCACCTCCACCAAGTAGAGAGGAAAGACAAAAATACAATAAGTCAAATCAAAACAAGCAAACCAAAAACTTTACAGGATAAAATTGGGGGGAAAACCAAATAATAGGGGTAGAAACACTAGCAAAAATGAAGTTCTAATTGTTGAAAAAGGCAACAATGGAAAATTATATTTAAAGTAGAAAAATGAAGAAATAAAAGAAATAAAAAAAAGAAAAGAAAATATAGATATAGGGAAAATGTTGAAATTAAAAACAAAAAACAAAAAACCCCAAAAGAAAAACAAGAATAAAGCAGTATATATATCTTGCTGAATATTGTCTGGGCAACAGGGGATCTTCTGGGGTATGACATGTTAATCACAATGCTGATATGGCTGTAGGAAATGGAGACTGGAGGGAGGCCTCTAATGATTTCTCAAACCCTACAAGGTGGAGAACCTAAAATCTCCTCAGTCAGCTTAGAAGGCCCTTTAAATTGCTAACCTGGGCTAAGCAAAAGCTTTCCCAGGAAAGCGCTTGTCGCTGGGATCACTCCTTAGGTGGCTATCCACTTACGCAGTGTGCCAAAACTGGTTTCACTCTATGCCCCTGAGAGCTAAGGCTGTAAGGCATCTCAGTCCCCACTTTTAGGTTGCTCAATCACTACATTACTCACTACTGCCAGATGCTGATGGTGGAGCTTGCTGGGGCAGTTCTCTCACAATGGCTCCACATGGCCCACAACCAAATGCTGGTAGCTCCATCTGGCTCAGTGGCTCAGTCTGGGGCCCTAGACAACACTCAAAGACCTCCGCACTCTTGCCCAAGTTCTCCCAAGGTAGTTCAACTGAGTGCCAAGTCCAAAAAAACCCAAACTGCTCACTGGTAAGGCCTTTCCAGGTTGCAATCTCACTGCAGCTGTACTTACAGCTGCTGGGTAAGATTAGACCAAAAGAACACACGCAACCACTTGCCAGTTCTCCACTGCTTTTGCCTTCTTCATGGGGTCCAGAAGTCTCACGCTGTCCCCCCTTTGTCCTCAAAGGGATCTTTCTGGACAGATCCTGCCAGCCAGAGATGCCTGAAGTCTTCTTTCCCCAGTCTCACCATGCCCAGTTGCAAGGAAGCTGTTACTCAGCCACCATCTTGCTCTGCACTCCTCCTCTGCTATTTCTTTTTTCAATGTCTTATAGATCTCTCTACAGAAATCCTTCATTGCCTTTGTTAAATATATTCCAAGGTATTTCATTTTCACTGGTGCTACTGTGAAGGGTATTGTGTCTTTGATTGGATTTTCAGCTTGACTGTTGTTGGTGTATATGAAAGCTGCTGATTTATGGAGGTTGATTTTATATCCTGAGCTTCATATAGAACCATAGGAAACCCTGAATAGCCAATTCAATCCTATAAAATGAGAACAAATCTGTAGGCATCACTTTACCAGAATTTGGGCTATACTACAAGGCTATACTGACCAAAATAACATGGTATTGGCATAAAAATAAGACATAAACCTTTGGAAGGGAGCAGAGAATCTAGAAATGAAACCAAACCCATAAGGCCATGTGATGTTTGACAATTCAAACAAAACACACACTAGAGAAAAGAATCTCTATTCAATAAATGGTGCTAGGAGAACTGGATAGCCACATATAAAAGACTGAAACTGGACCTACACTTCTCACACTCACAAAAATTAAGTCATGATGAATAAAAGATTTAAAATTAAGGAATAAAACTCTAAAAATCCTAGAAGAAAATGTGGGAAAAACTCTTAAAGATATTGACATAGGGAAGGAATTTATGAAGAAGACCCTAATGGCAATCCCAGCAACAACAAAAATAAATATGTAGGACCTGATCAAGTTAAAAAGTTTTGCACAGCCAAGGACACAATCAAGAAAGCAAATAGATGATCTACAGAATGGGAGATTTTTTCATGTTACACATCAAACAAATGATGGATAACCAGAATCTGCAAAGAACTTAAACAAATCAACAAGAAAAGATCAAACAACACCATTGAAAAGTGGGCAAGAGACATGAACAGAAACTTTTCTTACAAAGATAGACTAACAGTCAACAAACACATGAAAGAAATCTTCATCATCTCTAATACAAAAATGCAAATCAAAACAACATTGAGATACCACCTAACCCCAGTGAGAATGGCTCATATCATAAAGCACCAAAGCAACAGATGCTGGCATGGATGTAGAAAGAAAGGAGCACTCATGCACTGCTGGTGGGACCACAAACTAGTACAACCTCTGTGGAAGGTAGTATTGAGATTCCTCAAAGAACTAAAAGTAGACCTACTACTAGTAGGTCCCTCTACTAGGGATTTACCCAAAGAAAAGAAAGACAGATTATCAAAAAGATATTTGCACTCAAATGTTCATAACAGCACAATTCACAATCACAAACATGTAGAAAAAACTGGGTGGCACCTGTGATTCAAAGGAGTAGGGCACCGCCCCCATATGCTGGAGGTGGCGGGTTCAAACCCAGCCCCAGGCAAAAACCGCCAAAAAATAAATAAATTAATTAAAATGTAGAAACAACCCAAGTGTCCATCAATTCATGGTTGGATTAATAAAATGTGATATATGTATGCCATGGAATACTACTCAATCATAAAAAGATGATTCTATTATAAATATAAGTAGTATTATTCATAAAAAGATGGTGATCTGGTAACAACCTGTATGGAATTGAAGACCATTCTCCTAAGTGAAGTATCATAAGAATAGAAAAACAACCACATGTACTCAATATTAAATTGGCACTAGTTGTTCAACACCAATAAGTTCATGTGGAAGCAAAACTTAATGAAACTTAAGTAGGGGTAAGGGGAAAAGCGGTTGGGTAAATTTCCACCCAATGGGTACATTGCATGGGAGGTATTTGCATACTTTCCAGGCCAAGGACGCATCTATAGTTCTGACTTTATCCACACAAAAGGAAACTATGTAACAAAAATCCTACATGCCCCTATAATAATTTGAAATTAAAAACAAAAAGAATAAGTAATAATCTGATAGAACTAGGTCAAAGCTTTGATTTAAAAATCCTAAAAGGATTCCTATAAACTTAAAACTGAAATAATCCAATTTTTAATAATTTTTCTTGATTTCAATAAATTTAAAAATCAGCATTTGAAACAAAAAAGGAAGCCTTCCCTACCCTAAAGTCATTTAAAACAGAGTTTACAGTCTCTCCTAATATCATGGATATTCTTTAGGTTTTTAAGCTTTGCGGAATTGATTTTTGTAACTGATACTAGGTAGAGAATCTATCTGTATTTTCTTCTCAATAAATAATTAATCATCCCACTCCAATTTGTTGTGCCACTGATGTGAAATGCCACTTTTATTTATTTATTCAACAAATGTCTATCTTGTGCCTCTTACATGCCCAGAAAATGGGCTTGGAATTCTAATATATTCACCTGTTTGTCTATTTCCAAGTTAATAGCACAGAATTTTACCATTACATATCATACATTTATTAGCATGTTTTGATAACAAGAGGCTGAGATCCTCTCCTTTTTTATCTTTTAATGATCTTGATTTTCTCGATATTTATTTTTCAATATAGATTTCAAAATTAACTTGTCAAGTTCTATGAAAAATCTTGTTGGGATTTTGATTGGGAGTGCATTAATTATGTATAGATTCATTTGCAGGGAATTGACATCTTTGCAATATTGAACCTTCTTTATTAGGTTCATAGTAAATGTCTTCGTTTGCCCAATTCCCTTTTGTGACCATAATGCCTGGAATGTTCTTAGAAGAAAGAACATTGGCTTCTCTGCCTTGTCTGCTGTGTCAAGGTAGCCTCGGACCGACAGGTGAGCTTTACACTCATCTTGAACTTTCCTTCACATTTTCTAGGACCTTCTAGGAAATCAGGGAGAAGCTAATTGATGTATAAGAATAGAATTTTTAGTTCCAGGATTATTCTGCAGTTCTACAAAACAGTTTCCTTTGGTGTATATGTGTACAACTCCAGGCCACATGGGCAAATACTTCCTTTTATATTCATTGTCAGGTCTAAAAATCTTCCAAGGTTAGGTATTTAGGAGGATATGATTGTGCACATAAAGTGTCATCCAGCCAAACATGGTGATTTAAAGACGTTCCACAAATATTTAGTGAGTGATTACTAAGAACCAGGAACTGTTTAGCTGCTGGGACACAGACAGAATGGCACACTCCACGTGGGATGTATTTCCAGTCCAAAACTGGGGACCAGGGCTGGGAGTCACAGACACATCAACAGTAGTTGTCCTCTCAGAGAAGTGTGCAGAGGGGCTATGGAATCACAGCATGGAAGACTTGGCTGATGTGACAGTCAGCAAAGGTTTTCTGGAGAGGATACTATCTGGGCTGAGCCTTGATGAAGAAGTAGGATTAAGCTCAGCAAAATAGGAAGGACATTCCAGGGAGAAGGGGGAAGCACAAGTCCACACAGTGAAGTACAAAACCTCCTGGTGTCTGCAGCAAAAGAATCAGGAGCAGCTTAGCATAACTCTAGAGTACTAGGCAAGGGAAAAAGAGGCAGGAGACAGAGCTCCAGAGATCAGAGTAAGTTGCCCAGTACTCCATGGAGCTTGAACTTCGTTTTGTTTTCTTTTTTTTTTTTTTTCTGTAAGTAGTTGGGAGCTATTGAATTTTTCTTGGGAAGACTTTGTCAGAGTTGCTTATTTAAAAAAACTTACTAGCTGAGTACAGAGGATAGATTGAATGCCCAGAAGACCAAAATCCTGGAGACCATAAAGGAAGGAATTCAACAGTCCAGTTCAAAGATGTGATTGGCCTAAACTAGGGAGGAGGAAGGAGCCCCTGTCCTTAACCGGCCATATAGTACCCTGCCTAAGAGCACAGGTCCTGATAGTGGTAGACCTGGGTGTTAGTCCTCATTAGGAGTAGGAGACTGAGTGAGCATCTTTACTGCTCTAAGCCCCAGTTGCCCATTTCTAAAAGAGAAAGAATTATTTCATTAATTCACTGTGAGAATCGATGAGGTAACAAATGCCTGGCACACAGCAGGTGCTCAATAAATATTCATGGAGGGAATACTGTCTAGGGCGGCAGAAGTCACAGCCATATTTACTGCAGACGTCTAAAGATTCGTAGGTTTGGCTTAATTTTAAAGGAAGTGCAGGGGAATGAAATCAAAGTAGTTGCCATGTTGGTTGTTGAGGAAAAAGGTTTGGGGGGCACCATTCTCTTTAGGGCATCCAACAATTACTTTTGTTTGTAAGCATTTCACAGCTTTTGCAACAATGGTTTTAGTTTGTGATTGGGAACAATAGTGTCCACAGCTCTGAAGATAACCCATGAGTCCAGGCTTGTAGGAGAGGAGAAAATGAATAATCTTCTTTATCCATGAACATGAGGGTGCAGGGGGAATCAGGCCTTTCTGCCAGGGCTGGGATGGAGTGAGGATCAGGCTGGATTGGCAAAGACCATGAAATGTATCTCAGATTTAGGTCTTGGATATGCTATAAGTTACCTGTTCTGTTACTTTAAGAACATCTTGTAATTATTCTGTGTTTTAGTTTCCTCATTTGTAAAGAGGGATTGATAAATAATAACAATAAAGGGGTGTGTATGTGTGTATATATACATATATCTCACTTTATATAGCTATAAAATTCAAAGGAGATGGTTGGGGGTGGAAACACCATTAACTATAAAATGATGTTTAAATGTTAGTTATGATTTTGCTAAGTGAAGGTGGGGCCCTGGGGCAAGGCTGAGTATCTGGGAGCTGCTCCACACCACAGCCCAGCAAGCTTCAAGTCCAGGAAAGAATTCAATTATTGCAGCGTGTAATTTTCTGTTTGCAAAGCTCATATTGTGTATGTAATTGAATCAGAATAAAGAGATCCAGAAGCTGCGGGCTTGGGATAAGGCTTTGGAGTTGGACTCCAGTGAAGCCAGGCTGGAGGGGGGTTGGTTGGAGGGGGCTAGCTCCGGAAGGGTGGAGGCAGGGGATGGGGTGTGGTGAGCAGAGTACCAGGCAGGCCCTCAGAGCAGGGGGCTCTTTCTGGTTTCACTTGGCCCCCTCAAGCTTCTTTTTTCCCAGAGACTCAGGTGCTCCCTCTGGAGAGGGTTGGGGAGCCTCTCTGGGTGCCACTCTCCTCTCTCCTTTGTTGAGACAAGGCCAAGCTCCCCAGTCTGAGGAGTCTTTCCCATCTAGCCTCCATCCATCCTCTTGCATCAGCCTCACTGCCTACTTCCTGTTCAAGCAGAGAGAAGGGGTGTCAGCAGCCAGGGGAGGGGTCCCTGGTGGGATTTGGAGCAGGGTGATCCAGTGTGTTACTTTGCCTGGGACAGTGCTAGTTTTAGCACTGAAGTTAACCTCTCAATTCTGGGCTCCTCAGGATGGTTGGCCACTCTAATTTGGGGAATGGGTGACTTTCAGGACAATGGGGAACCAGGGATACCAAATAGTCCCCTGTGGGATGCAGTCAGACACTATCATCCCCAAGACCCAGAGACAGCACTGCCCAGTGTGAGCCGTGGAGGAGCACAGAGGGGAGGAGGGAGGGACAGAGGAATCAGGGAGGGGGGATCCTGTTCCCCTGTTCTCTCCGCATTCTCTGTCCCCAAGGCCTGCTATCTTAATGGGCCATTTTGATACTTTCCTGGTAGCCCCTTCCCCAATTTTAGCCTCACAAGTCCTTTCTATCCTCTGTGCCAACCCACCGTGTCCCTTCCATTCCTCTCCAACCCTGGGGGAAGTGAGCGGGACTTGGCAGTTGGTCCAGGCCAAGGAAACTAGGAGACTGGATTCCAGCAAAGAGCCAAAGGCAGGTCTGAGTCCAGCTGCCTAATGCCATTTCCTGAGCGCTAACAAATCCGGCTCCAAGGCAAACAGCCACAGCGCCTAGGAGAGGAGAGTGGCAGCTAGAGGAGGGGGAGTCAGGGAGAGAGGGGGAAATGGGCATTGGGAGAAAAACAAAGTGAGAAAAAAAATCCCACACAGCACACCCAGCCCAATGGCCCAGAATCTCTCCCACATCTGCAGAATCAGAAACACTTATTAATAGCCAGCAAAAGGCAAAGAGGAAGTGTCTCATTGTCTGCCGCTGTCATTCCTCACTCTGACGAGCACTTAAAATGTCAAGACCCCTTTCAGCAGCTATGCACAAGCAATCAGGCCCTCTCATCGGTCACTGCGATTTCCCAGCCGCTGCGTCTCACTCCTTACAGCTCCTCTCTGCACTGTGTTTGGAGACAAGGCACGTGTGAGCACACAAACAAGCTCTGTCTGTTGGAAGGATGGCCCGTGTCGAGGGGCCCAGGAGACAGAGGAGGGACAGACTGAGGGTGGAGGGGTGGGAGGGGAGGCCAGATCCTGCCCAGCCTGCTCTAGGATGTCAGAGAAAAAGTCATCACATGGGGAAATTTGGAGGATTGAGAGTCTGGGGGTTGGGAGATGGGGGCTTGGAATGGAGGGTTTACCTTGAACTAGCCATTATGGAAAGGAGATTCCACATGTCAATTTTAGACAACAAAGGATTATTTCCCAGAGGTGGGAGTTCTGATAATCAAGGTCTCTCTTCTGAGCACAAAATGATACAGAATGGGCTGGAGCAGCAGCAGGTGAGATTTAGGTGGGATGTAAAGAAGGACCTCCTAATCTGCAGTGGTGGCTATGCAACTGCACTGGGCTGGAAAAATCATTTTCCCGGGGAATGTTTACCCGCTGTTACAGTGCCTCTGCCTAATGTGCTTGGATCCTGGAGCTGGGGTGAAGGGGAAATAAAGGAGGGAATAACCGAGATTCAAGGCTTTCTCCAGCAGGTGGTGTTTACTATTGTATGAGTCTGCTGCAGCTGTGGAAAGAAATACCACAGACAGGGTAGCTAGACAATAAAAATGCAATGTCCCACGATGCTGGAGGCTGGAAGTCAAGGTCAAGGTGTTAGCAGGGCGGGTTCTTTCTGAAGTGTGAGAGAGAATCTGTTCCAGGCCTCTCCCCTGGCTCCTGCTGGCATCCTGGGTGACCTTTGGCATTCCTTGGCTTGAAGAAGTATCATGCCGACTCTGCCTTCCCCGTCAGGCCTCTCTGTTCATGTCTCTGTCATACAGAGGCACCCCCCATTCCAGGATGACCACTTCTTAACTGATTACATCTATACAGACCTTATTTCCAAATAAGGTCACAGTCTGAGGTACTGAGGGTTAGGACATCCACACATAAATGTTAGGGTGACATAACTCAACCCATAATAGTTATTAATCAGTAAGATACACAAGACTATCAGGAGAGTGGCCTAGAAAGCCAGGAGTTGGGAAGAAACCTGGCATCTGCTCCCGTTGCTTCAGCAAAGACATGCCTTTGTCTGTTGGAGGAGCCAGGACTCCTGTCTCAAACTCCAATCTTTTCTACATCCCCCTCTTTCCCTCCCCGAAGCAGGAGAGGCTGCAGCCGACAGTCTGAGCTGTCACTGCTGAAGGGAGCCCGTGGCCACCTTAGCCTAATGGCCAGCTGGTGACCAAATCATTTAACCACCAGAAAACTCCCAGACAGAACAGGGGACACGCATCCAAATTCTTCATTGTAGGTTTCGAGAATGACTTAGCAAAGCTGCTCTCACCTATGAAAGCATAGAAGGGGAAATTATTTTATCTTTCACTTTCCACTGACCTGACTGTGACACAGCCAGGGGATCTGGTTAATGTTCAAAGAAAAATTAGCCTGTTGTTCAACATTCTCCATAATGTCCATCAACTTCAATTAGTTAATAGAATCACGAAATGTCAGTGCTGGAGTATAGAGATAATTCAATCTAAGGACCTCATAGTTTTAGATGAAGAAAGTGATGCTGAGAAAAAGGAAAGCGCTGCCCCCATGTGTGGTTGGTATTCTGTGTGGAAATGCGCGGTTTGGAGGCTCCCAGACCAAGGCTGTCCATTTGGTGAACCTCTGCTCAGCTCCTGAATCCAGAGCAAGGCACTGTCCCAGAGGAGGCAGGGTTGGGGAGAGTCTAAACGGACACAGCCCCTGCCCCCAGAGAGCCAACTGTGGGAGAAGCCCGGTGTCCACTGCTGCTGAACCCCACAATGGGGAGCACTCGGGCGTAGCTCCCTCCCCTCTGTGCTCCCTGCAGCTCCTCCCACCTGGGGGCTGGGCTACCACTCCAGCCTGGAGCATCTGAAGTTGACCAGCTGGTGTGCACAGGAAACCTCTAAAGTGAGTCCCACTTGCCCTGCTTTTAAAGGACTGAACTAGCAGACAGAACCCCCCTGAGCAGAAGACACCCACAGTCTGGTCCAGCCATCGTCCTGCTCTCTCATGGCAATTCCCAGTCCGGCCTCCTCCTCACCATGTCACCAACTGGGCAAGGGGCCTAAAGATGGAGTGTGGGACGGAACAGAGGCTGGCCAGGGCAGTGGGGGCCAAGAGCTGTTATTTGCAGTTTTCTCAGTCTTCCCCTCCCCTTGGCCTTGACCCGTGGGCACGACACTCATAAAATCCATAGCTCCTAGCCTCTGTGTCACCCTTCCCCTTCCCTTCCCAGACCCCAGCAGCCACATAGTCCTAGGCTGGACTGGACATCACACCTGAAGGCAAGCGGAAAGCCAGCGACCTCACTGAGCTGTCTGGTTTTCAGGAGCCCTGTGGTCCTGAGTTGTCCCCAGAGGCACCTGGATGTCAGGAGGGAAGGGGTTTGGGATGCTGGGATGGCTGCTCCCTCCTCCTGCCCCACTCCTGAGACCAGCAGGAGGGAAGGAAGCAGCACGGGAATGAGGGAGTGGGGTTTGAGTTCCACAAGGGGGTGTCACAGGGATGGGGATTTAAAAATAAACAGAGGAGCCAGCAGTGTCTTTTTAGCGATAGCCATGGTAACGGACACTGCTGGAATCCCAGCCGGCATGGGGTCTGTTCCGGAGCCTCTGGAGACGCATGCAGTGTTACACCATCTCCCATTCCCGTTGTCCTTGTTGTTTTAAATTCTCCAGGGCTGAGAATGCTGCAAAGCCAAGGCCCGGAGCGCAACCTACATCCTCACGTGCACACCATGGCCCCTGCAAACGTGCCCAAAGAGCCGGTGCACACTCAGGAGCGGGCTCCCACACCAGCACAAGGACACACCCTGCTGTGCTCGCATGCTCACACCAGCAGGAACACAGGCATGTGCCACTGCATCTTTGCTCAATCCTACACGTGCTTAAGAACACATACTATCCTAGTGGGGCGTAGGGCAGAGACTTGAACTCAAGCCTCCCGCTGCTCTCTCTGCCTCTGTAAAAGCTTTCACACCTGTAGGGACTCAGTTTTCATCGGAAGTCTTTTCTGCATATTTACATACCTGCCGCCAGGAAGTCTAATGGGCTCCCGTGCTCGGCGGATGTCTTCACTCCACGGTCTCGCACAGATGTGGGAACATACCTGCGTATCCAAGTTCACATGATCGATGTGTTTCTTTACTCCACCTGCTTGGGCACATGGACCTGTGTTGTGCGTCTGCTCCCTGAGATGCATGTGCTTGGTCAAAAGTGAGAGCTTGCTTGCCACCTCCTCTTCTGACCACGTCATGGTTTGTGACAGCCGTGAAGCCGTGCATGCACGTATGTTCAAGTGCATGTATCAAAACGTGGTCTAGAGTTAACCTCCCCACCTGCTGCTGCCTCCCTCATATCCTCTCCCTGCTGTCACTCTCCCTTCAGCAAAGCACACCAAGTTCATGCCTTCCTTAAGTCCCACAAAAGGTGAGCAGAAGAAAAGCAGAGTCACGGGCAGTCCCAGACTCAGCTTGGAGGCCCTTGCATTCCCCGGGAAGCAAGATCAAGCAAAAATGCGCAACCGGAGCCAGTATGTTTTTCAAAAATTGCACAAGTCTCTCAAGGAAGCAGAAAAATCAAAGTGTCGTCATTGAAAATCTCCACACAACAGGAGAAGGAATAGACACAGAAATCTCAGAAGAGCCTGCCATTTCCCCTCTTCTCCTTCCCTCCCTAGAAGGAAAGACAAACGGAAAACAAATCAAAAAACAAACTTGGACTGAAAGGAACAATCGTGGAGTGAATAGCTCCAGGCTTTCGTCTCCCCCCTGGCAATGTGCTCCCTGCCCATAGGACAGGATTGAGAAGGGACCCTGGCAGGAGCTGTCAGAGGTGCAGCCTGGGATGGGCTATACCCAGATGGTGGGGGCCTTGTTTCTGGGGAAGGAGGAAGAAAATCTCAGGCCTTCCAAGAAACAGTCCTATATTTGAGACCAGGGCCTCCCATTTAATAACTGCATGACCTTGAACAAAGCTGTTAACATCTGGATAAATGCAAGGTTCCTAGTTCCAGGCCTGGTTGTGAGGCTCAAATGAGGTGCCACAAAATCATTTCATAACTTAAATAAGTGTCTAGTAAATGACCAAGGCAAGTTCTCTGGATTCCAGAACATAGGAGGTCTTCAGACTCTGGGCTTCAGTTACAAGAGATGTTCAGAACGTCACCAAAGCAGGCTCTGTGCCTCCACTCTGGGGGAAGCAGAGGCGCGTAAGGAGAAAGGCAGAGTGGACGTCACTGGTGCCTTTGTCTGCATGCCTGCTGGTTGATGGTCTTTGCCTAAGGAAGACCCCAGCTCCTTCCCCACTAATACAGAAGGTCTCCTCTCTCCTATCCATCCTTCAATCAATGAATAGGTTTTTATTGTTTGCATATCCACGTTTGGCCCCATACTAAGGCTTAGTTTGAAATCTATGGCCTATGATTGGCTCCCTGCCTGCTACTAAGTGCTGAGGTTCAGTTAGAACAGACTCTCACCTGGCAAATATTAAAGCATCCTTGTCTTCAATTGTTCAGGCTGCCACAACAGAATACTATAGGCTGGGTGGCTTAACGGCAATTTATTTTTTGGAGGTCAGGATGCAGGCAACTTCAGTTCTGGGTGAGGGTTCTCTTCCTGGCTTGCAGATGGCCCTCACAAGGCCTTCCTTCTATATACCAATAGAGAGAGGGGGGGGCTCTACTATCTCTTCTTCCTCTTCTAAGGTTACGAGTCCTATTGAGTTAGAACCCTACTGTTATGACCTCACTTAACCTTCATTACATTTTTATAGGCCCTGTCTCCAAGTATAGGCATAGCAGGAATTAGGGCTTTAATGTAGGAATTTGGGCAGGGACACAATTCAGCCCATAATAATCCTTACCCTATATGCCATCCTCTTGGAAGAGGGTTGTTTATTGGGGTTCAGTAGAAAAAAAGAAGCATAGCGGATACTGCACCATCTTGGAGCAATTAGAGAGCATTCAGACATCATTCTTGAGCTATGCACATATAGCTACCCAATATGAACAAGAGCAAGGACTCATACCCGGGATCCTTTCTGTTCCAAGAAGACTGGAACCCAGTGAGCAGTTGCTGAGTCACACAAAGAAGGGTGCTAGAAACACTGTCCTTCCCTTGGAGATGGTAGCTGTGAGGCCACACATAGAATGCTAGGCAGGACCAGAAGGCCCCTGTGTGCAACCTCCCTTGTCTAGAGATCACCTACATTCCTGTCAATGTCTACCTCAAATACCATCTCCCCTGTGTGCCATCCCTAGCTCCAAACACACACACACACACACACACACACACACACACACACACACCGGTGCACATGTGCATACCCACATGATATGTTAAAACCATGACTTTATATTCTGTGCATCACAACAGTTGGTGCCAACCTTCATAGCAGCATTGTCACAGCAAATTGCCTGTTCCTTTTTTGGTCATTTCCCACTTTTTAGGATGTAAGGTCCTTGAGGGCAGGAGTGTGCCCATCTGGTTCATAACTTTAACTCCAGATCAACCATCCTGATTTTCCTGGGACTGAATGAGCTTCCAGGAAACCAGACTTTCATTCCCCAACTGGGACAGTATCAGGCAAATGGTGCTGGTTGGTCACCCTGCCTCACACAAGGGAAGCATTCATTGGTTAAACAGTAAATATGCAAATTCTGCAACAGATAAGCAGCAGATCCAGGAAAGGATTACACAAGATCAAAGTGTCAGGGTGTCAGTGGGAAGCACCTTGTGCAGACTCTCTAAAGATAAGGCTTTCTGGCCGGGAAGGAATGATATAACCTAAATCTATACTGTCACGAGCTGAAAGCACAAGAAGTGTTAAGACTGTTTGAATATGTTACGGTTCACAGGGTTGTAATAGGAGAAGCAAGACCGTTTGGGGGCAATCTATAGTTCTTAAGACTGTTGTACCCAACGACAATATATTCTTCAAAATCCCTCTTAGAAACCGGCCTTGAATTGCACGGCTCATGAGCTGAATCGTGTTGCCTTTTCTCATATAAATATTATCAAAACAGCATTAAAAGAAATTTTAGAGAAGGGAAATTAATCTCTCTAGTTGACTAAACCCAGCCCAACAACTAATTTTATTTTTTATATTACCTTTTAGTCCTCGCTTTTAGTTTAACAGAATTATAATCAGAGTGAGTATCCAACTTATATGCCGTCTTTTTTACCCATAGATTGGGTGGAAAACATTTTCTACGTTGTTACATAATCTAAGTGGTTATACTTTTTGATGGTGGTAGAACAGTCAGTAACTCGCTTAGCTATTATTGGCATTTAGATGGCTTCTGGTTTCCTACCAATAAAGATAATCCTGTAATATATATGTACACAAGCAATTCCTTTGTCTTATCCTGTAGTATTTCTTTAAGATAAAGTTCTAGAATTCAGATTACTAGGTCAAAGGATCAAATACTTTTTATGACTCTTTCATGTTGCCACCAAATATTTACTGAATAGCTACTACATGCCAAAAACAGTGGCAAAACCTGACGATACACAGATGAAAGATGAGTTTCTGTCATCTTCAGGAGGCTCACAGTCTAATGGGGACACAGAATATAAATGGTCCCATTTATGAATGCTCCAAATATGGTAGACTCTATGTTATGGGGACCTGGGCAGAGGGATTGCAGCTGATCCAAGCAAGAGGGACATTGGCAAGCAGGCATTTCAGAAGATCTGCATGACCTGAAAATGTATGTCAGCCTGGTGGACAAGGCAGGGAAGGAAACTCCAGAGAGAGGAAAGAGCAAGATCTACGTCATGAGGCCAGAAGAAAGGACAGCATACCCCAGGAATTGCTGGTGGCTCGATAATGTCAGAGCTCTGATGTGCATGTAGAGAGTCTGGAGAGGCTGACGATGGGAGAGGAGCCTGGGCAGGTGCGTGGGCGGCTTGTGGACTATGCCAGGCATTTGCATTCTGTCTTTAAGGTTGTGGGGAACCATTAGGGATTTTAAGTACACTCTTGATATACTTTTCCAATTTGCTTTCTAAATTGTACTCATTTATAAGAAAACCCCTTCTGACGGTTGTTTGTACTACTGTACCTTGGGCTTCCTCAAGGCTCTGTTCCCATTTCTACCATAGAAAGTGGGGGCGGTGGATGGGAGGGAACAAATAAACTGGCCAGAGGCCATTATTGTTGAGTGGAAATGAACATTATCCAAGGAGTGGGGCGGGGAGGAGTTATGAAGGTCTTCACGACTAGGAGAAGCAGCAAAGATGAGAGTGCCATTACACTGGATATGTGGCCGCTGTCACTTCCTGAAAGCCAGGCTAGCAAAAAACCCAGACTATTCTAAGGCCTTTTAAACAAAGGCCTTCTGGCTCCTTCATCCTTCTCAGGAACCTTCTCCTGAGAAGTGTGGTTTAGTCATATCAACCAGGGTAGGGAGATGGGTTGCAATCCCTGTACCCCAGAATTTTGGGAGCCTGTCAACCCTCCCATCCTGCTGATACATGTACATGACAGTCCAAGAGGGGACATTGGCTACCACTCTGCCGTTGCATGACCGGAGACCCTCTAACTTCCTTCAAACCCGCCATACTCATTAATGACTCAAAGGCTTACAGCATTGTTCTCCCATCTCCTGGGATTACCCCTGCCATCTGGCTGACTCTTCCTTACTTTCTGAGTATCTGCTTAAAGGTCATGGTCTATGATTGTCTCCCAGACTTCTAGGCAGAGCTAGTCACCCTGAGACTCTGCACATCACCTGGTGGAGTTGTCTGCGTACCTGTCACCTTGAAGGCACAGACCAGGCCTTTTTCATCTCTGAGCCTGGCACCTGCACGGAGCCTAGCACCTAGAGGTGCCATCAACTGTTTTTGAGTTTATTTAAATAATTTTTGTTTCTGTGACTAAATAATGTCAAAGAAAAAAGAACCAGAGGAAAGACAAGCCCTCAGCTACAAAGTGCCTGCTTCCTGTGCTGCTTCACGCAGGTGTCTACGGGATGTTCGGAGTCTCCAAAGCACAGAAGGGAGGCTAGCAGCACTTTATCACTTTCTCTCTTGCCAACATGTGTCCCCTCTGCCTCCCATCATTCTTCCCCTGAGCTTTCAATGTCACCAGGCAAATGGGGCTGGTTGGTCATCCTACATGGCACAAGGGGAGCATCTGATAAATAGTTAATATGCAAATACTGCAATAGACAAGCCACAGACACAGCAGAGGATTACAGGAGATCAAGCAATGAGTGTGGCGGGCAGAAGCACCTGCCACCACCTTTCTTTCTCCCCTGGCACTGGAGGAGGGAGGGAAGTAGGGTCAGCAGCAATGCCTTTCCCTGCCTGCCTCTAATTCCTGTCCCCTTATTAAATTCAGGGCTGATTTGGGCTGTGTGAGCTTTCTTGGACCACCTGCTGTTGGACCAATTCCTTTTCTTTTTCTCCCTCTGGTGACTAATAGCTGCTCTTTCCTTCAGCGCCTCCTCCCCTCCTGTTGGAAGGCATGAGTCGTGATGCCTAAAGCACAGATCCGGGAAGCAATTCTGGGACCTCCCGGCTAGCTTTCTTGGGGTTTGGGGCACCTCTCCCTAGGAAGACATTGCCATAGGAAAAAAATGGAGATTGAAATAAGAGAACAGCAGCCAGGAGGGGATGGAGACTGGGGGGAAAGAGTCAGAGGGACAGAGGCTGAGCAGCCCAGCATGGAAGGAAGGGAAAGGAGATGAAGGGTCTGGAGGGATGGAGAGTTCAGGACAGCTTCCAGCACCACAGAACAGGGAGGAAAGGACGTGAGAGCGCAGGTACGAATGTGAAACAAAGCGGCAGATTTTGCGTGACGTGAAAGGCGGTAGAATGAGGTGGGAAATCTGAGACCGAAAAGCCATTTGAAAACAACATGTTAAGACTTGACAACTGGCAACCTCCTTTCTTAGGAGGAGAGAAAACACCTTGGAAACAGTACTGGAGGTCCATTCTCAGGACCGCTCAGCCACACCGTGGAGCAGGGTGGCACTTGGGAACCAAAGCTTCCGCCACAGAGCCTGATGCCAGGCAGGGCGTCCTGCAGGCTGAATACACTCACACCTGCGTGTGCCCAGGGCAGAAGGCTTAGTTCTCTCCAACAGGCTCCAGCCCTCAGGCTGGTGGCCATGGCAGAGCGGGCAGTGCTGATCACGTGGCCAGCTCTTTGCCACGGGTGAAGGGACGATGGCTACGGGGAGATAAATATCAGACCAGAGGTCAGGGGTGAAGTGTGTCGGTCCTGACCCTGAGCCGTGGGCCCCAGAACAAGCCGCTGAGTGTGTTGGAGCCTCCGCCCTCATGGATACGCACCGCCCCAGCCCTGCTGCCCGTAATAACTCTGATATGGCAACTGATGAGAAACAGATCAGGAAGCATGCTGCAAACATAAAGTGCTCTGTTGCCTTTCCAGTTCAGGACTCACCAGGGGCCAGAAGGAGAGTGAGAATGGCTACCAAGGTCTCTCTACTTCTGTCCTGTCTATTCTGAGCTCTGCTCACTTTCTGACCCCGGGCAGTCTTGTGTGGTCTCTCTCTCACCCCTGGCCCCTGCATTGGAATGTTTCCCCACATCTTCCTTGCTTGGCTAATCCCTACTTTGCTATCTGGTCTCAACTGAAATGCCACTTCTTCCAGGAAGCCTTCCTGGAACCACCATATTTAGAAGTGTTGTGTTCCTGCTATATGCTCTTATAGAATCCTGCACTTCCGGGGGGAGGAGGGTGAGAGAGACAGATGGGAGGGCTGTGTGTGTGTGAGTTTGGGAGAGGTGGGTGTGAGCACCCCACAATCCCATTTATAGACCACTTCAAAGCCCTGAAACTGCTGTGGAGAACAACCATGGCTGGGTGTGGGTGCCACACCACCTGGCCACCAGCTGCCACTCTCTTCCAATTCTTGGGGAGAAGCCACGGGAGTCTGAGACATTTTCTGGGTCACTGCCTAGCAATCGGTAACAGCAGCCTTCTCTCCCAACACTTGTCTCTCGCTGAGTAAGCTCTGAAGCCCCCGCACGGCCTGACACGCTTCCGCCACATTCAGAATGAATCTGTTGCTATGGTTGTGGGGGGGCAGTGCGAGCCCAGCCAGGCTGAGCAGAGCTGAGACGGGTCTTGTGCTTGTCAGCAGGATCCCAGTGCACCCACTGTGGCATTTCTTCCTTTGTCCTTTCCCAAAGCGTCTGTGCCCCCACTGGGGGAGGGGTGTGACTCCATCCTGGCTCTGCTCTCGGCTCTGGGGGAGGGGGCCTCCGTGGAACCAGCCTTCACTTCATCCCCCTTGCTTTTTCCTAGTAAGGGTCTCTCTCCCCTCTCTGGAATCAAGCTGCCAGGCCTTGCAGCACGGACCAAAGGGCCAGTCCCCCACATCACTCAGGGCTCTGCACAATGTCACCTCCTCACAGGCCTCCCTGACACTGTATCCGAAGCAGCTCCTGTTCCCACTTCCAACTCCCCCTGCTCTGCTTCCTTCCATAGTGGTTGTCACCACTGCTGCTGTGCCATCCCCTTTCTGTTTGTGCGTCTGTCTGCCTGGCCCATTCGGATGGAGCCAGAGGAGGGAAGAGACTGTGTCGATGTCCTTCCCACCATGCTGGCCACTGTCCACTTCCCTCTGCCTGCTCCAGTCCATTCTCTAACCCTCTGCCTTGCTCTGGCCTCAGGAGTCTGACCTGTGGGTATTGAGCCTCCCACTTCTCTTGATGATGAGCTTTTTGTTGTGTGCAGCCACTGTGGGCATCAGAGGGAGATGGGAAGGCAGGTGGGTGCCAGGAAGATGCGGGTTTCTCCCAGACTCCCCACCTGCTTCAAGACTGAGGATCTGGTGGGAGGGTCCCTCTGAGGCTTTCTTCCTCTTCCGTGAGTCCAGGGCTCATAAGCTCCAGTGACGCTATTCCTTCCAGCTGTCCTCATATTCCTGGTTTCTGATCCTTGACCATGCCTGCTGGGTCCCTTAGCCACCTCTGTAACTAGTCCCTTCAGTGGGGCCTTTTCATCTGCATATCCCAGGTGAAAAATATCACCTGTGAGGCTCAAATATAGCACAGGAAGTATTGCTGAATAAGTGACTGAATGAATTGGTGAATGGCAGGTACCCCCAGACCGATGCTCCTCTCAGGGGCCTAAGTTTGGCTACAAAAGAGTAGGGCAGAAGGCAAAGTAAAGTTCAAGGGAGACATGGGTGTCTCTCAATAGGGCAGCTCCCAAATCATTCCCTAAACAGAGCAGGACTCACATTTTTAAAGGTTACAAGTAAAAAAATTCCAGAGTCTCCCTTAGTGCCCTGTTCTTATGACTCATATCTCTTCCTGGCAGAAATATCTTCCTAATGTCTAATCCAAATCCCTTTTATTATAGTTGGAAACTCCTTCTCGATCTAAAGATAAAAGTTGCCTCTCTGTTATTATTCTAGGAAATCATTATCCTACATTAACATGTAGTATTCTAGTATGTTAATATTTTAAATGGGAAGTGCAAAAAACACAGGATTCGAGTCCAGGAAAACTAGAGTTTTGGCTCTGACACGTTATGCTGGGAGACTTTAGACAACTTATTTAACTTCCTAAGTATCTCTTTGTCATCTATAAAAGGGGAGTGATGATAATAAGCCTCGCCCAGTCTACCTTCTGCGTGGCATTTGTGAACACCAGTGGAAAGACCATGTGAGTGGGAATGCGTTCTAAATGATAGCTGATACTCACGATCTCTTGGGCGTATTTGATCTCCAAATCTGGGCTTCTCTTAACGTTCTCTTGTCCAAATCCCCCTGAAACTGAACCAAATTGTCCAAAAGTATCTTCCTGGCATTGCACATACCTAGAACTCTGGAATGGAGAGAAGCAACCTCAGTTTCTCTTCCGTGACCTTTATCGTGTGGGTGACTCTCCTGAGCTTGGTGAGGACATGGCAAATTGATCAAGCAAGAGGCTTGGTCAGGAGGCTTGATCTCATGAGAGAAAGCCAATCTTGCCGCCCACTTGGTTGATTTATGAAAGATGCGGGCCTACCCTGAATTGACAACACAGAATGCTAACATCATCTACCAGTGCTTTTCAATCTTTTTATCCCATAGCACACTTAAATCTATAGCTAAATTTCCACGGCACACTTAAATTATGTTGATCAAAAAAAAAAAAAGAGTGGAAAAAAAAAGAATATTCTTCTTGTCCTTTAAATTTCTTTTCAAAGTAATTTAATTAATGATCTTTTAAAATTTCAGCAGCACACCCACTGAAAATGACTGCTCTACACCCTTGCTGGGAAACATAAACTCCAATTGTCTGCTGCTGGTTGTCATGAAAAACCCAGGCACAAGAAACATTATTCATGGAGGATTATCTGAAGGACATGTAACCCCTCTACTCTACTAGGTACACTAAATTTTATCCCTGGATCAAACTAGATGATCAATACTGTGTATCTGGACCAAGTAAATGGCTTTCCCTGTGCAGAAGCAGATTTCCTGACTTGTGTTTAGGCATACTGTTTTAAGTTTGCATTTAGAGCTGCTTCAGGAAATAGCCGCATTAGTCTAGCTATTAGATTTAATGTAAAAACACCACTTTAAAAAATGCCCATTAGATCTCCACATCTCTTTTTGAAGTTCCACATGGGACAATGCCCTTGGCTTCAGCATCTCTGGAAAAACTGGTATAATTTTCACTAATGGGCAATGCAAAATGTGTTACTGATGGCTTGCCTTTTGTCTTTGGTTGCTAGGAAGCTCAGACTTTCTGCCATGAATTTTGTGGTCCAGCTTTGCCCTCAGTCTCCTACTCTTATTCCTCCTCTATTTCACTTCAAACCAATCATTTATCTATAACTTTATCTTATTCCACTATGTCATTATTACAGACTATCTCAATTTGTTTTACAACTCTGCAAAAAAAATGGGGGGGGGAGCTGGTGGCTTGGAATATGGGGAAAGGTTGGCAAAGTAGTCTGAGTAGTGTAAACCAAAATAAAAACAAAATGAATGTATGTACCTATTGAGGAATGGACACCAAAAAACATTTCCTCATTCATTCAGCAGACATCTGTTGTGATTTACTGACTGTTAGGTATAATATCAGGCTATAGAGAGAGGTATTCATTAACTCAGCGAATATTTATTGGTACTTGCTGAATGGTAGGGACATTCCAGGAATGGCATGCTTCCTTTATGATGCTAACAGAATGGTGGAGAGGCAAGTGAATGAATCAAAACTACTTTAAAGTGTGAGGATTAGGTTCACAGAAGAAACACAGGGTGGGTAGAAGCAGCTGGTATGGGGGAACTTAATCTGGCCTAGAGTCTCAAGGGGCACTCAAAATGATACTATGTATCTGAACAGTGTCAGTTTCAAACTGACATTTGGCCCGCAAAGGGGAAGAGGGAGGGAAGAATGACTTTAGAAAAAGAAATAACACGAAAAATGTCAGGAGACAAAGGAGCCATGCCATCAAGAGAGTGGACAAAGAAACAAAGTAGCAGGCAGCGCCAGTGGCTCATTGAGTAGGGCGCCGGCCCAGTATACCGAACGTGGCGGGTTCAAGCCTGGCCTCGGTCGAACTGCATTAAAAAGAGAAAAATAGCCGGGCGTTGTGGCGGGCGCCTGTAGTCCCAGCTACTTGGGAGGCTGAGGCAAGAGAATCGCCTAAGCCCGGGAGTTGGAGGTTGCTGTGAGCTGTGTGACGCCACGGCCACTCCACCGAGCCACTGAGAGCAATAAATTGAGACTCTGACTCTACAAAATAAAAAAATTAAAAAAGAAGAAAGAAAGAAAAGAAACAAGCACTCCCTTGCCCAATCCATCCGTACAACGGAATACCACACAGCCATGAAAGGAGAAGCTGCTGACGCGTGCAGCAATAGGGGCGGCCCCCAACAGTGACATACTGCGTGACTCCCTTTATATCATACCTTTCTAAAACTTTTCAATTTCAAAATATTAAGGGGTAAACATGTTTTGTTCCATAGATAGCTGCATAATGCTTAGTCAAGGGTATAAGTGTGCCCATCACCTGAATATTATTTCTTGTACTTGTTAGGAAGGTTTTTACCCCTCCCTTCCGCTCTCGAGCCCTCCTTGTTGATTTCCAGCAATGTTTTCTTCTTTCAGTGCCTGTGTGTGACATGACTTATATCCAAATCATTAAGGAGCACGTGTGGTGTTTGCTCTTTCCACTCTTGAGACACTTCACTTAAGGACATGGTCACTAGTTTCAACCAAATTGCTGCAAAATACATTAACTCGTTCTGTTTTGTGGGTGAGTAGTACTCCATGCTAACAAGCTGTGGTATGTCACACTACTCACTTGGTTTTTCCATTCAGGAACGGACGGGCATTTGAGTTGACTCCACATCTTTTTAATTGTGAATTGTGCTGCAATAAACCTTCAGGTATAGGTGCCTCTTGATAAAATGATTTATTTTCCTTTGGGGAGATACCCAGTAGTGGGGTACTACTATGGTAGGTCTACTTTTAGTTCCTTGGGAAAGCTCTATACTGTCTTCCATAGAGGTTTATAGGAATTTGCAGTCCCACCAACAGTGTGTAACTGTTTTCTTTCACTGCATCTATCCCAACATATCTATTGTTTTTGAACACTAGCCATTCTGACTGGGTTAAGATAGTATCTTATTGTGGTTTTGACTTTCATTTCCCTGATTATTAGTGACAAGGAAGATTTTTTTTCATACATGGAATACAATGAAAGTTTTAGGATAGACTATGTCATGGTCCATTATTTAATTTCCAAGAAACCCAGTTGACAGCATCCTTTCTTATTCACCTGTGTGAGTTTCAGCGCATAGATCTGTTGCCCACTACATCATATCTTGAAGAGAAAGTTATAGTGGTGGAGAACAGATCAGTGCATGTTGTGGGATCAGTGTGACTACAAACGGCACCACAGGAGTTTGGGGAATGATGGAATTATTTTGCATTCTGATTGGGACGGCACTATATTCACATGCTAAGACTCGCAGGACCATACGGTAAAAATAAAGTCAACTTTATTGGTGCCTGTGGCTCAAGGAGTAGGGCGCTGGTCCCATATACTGGAGGTGGAGGGTTCAAACCCAGCCCTGGTCAAAAACTAAAAAGAAAAAAAAAGTCAACTTTATTGTTTGCTAATTTAAAAAATAAAATTTAAAGTCAGTAGGAAAAGTTGACTAACAAAAGCTTCAAAAAATAAAAAGGGGCTCGGTGCCCATAGCTCAGTGGGTAGGGCGCCAGCCACATACATCAGAGCTGGCAGGTTCAAGCCTGACCTGGGCCAGCTAAACAACAGCTACAACAAAAAAATAGCCGGGCATTGTGGTGGGCACCTGTAGTCCCAGCTACTTGGGAGACTGAGGCAAGAGAATCACTTAAGCCCAAGACTTAGAGGTTGCTGTGAGCTGTGACACCACAGCACTCTATGGAGGGTGACATAGAGAGACTCTGTTTCAAAATAAATAAATAAAATAAAATAAAAAGGGACTTAGAGATTTGGAAAAGGTAGATTTCCACCATATCTCTAATGCTTGGCTCCTTAAGAGTCTGAAGGGAAAAAAGCCCAACCATGCCATGTGTGCCCGTCACCCAGTGGCAGTGGGGAGCCCTAGGATTTTAGGTAAGAGATGAACAGAACAAGATTCGCATTTTGAAACAGTCCTTCTGGCTGTGGTACATAGAGTAGGTTTTAGAAAGGAAGACCCAAGAAGCTTTGGGGAGGCCAGTGAAGAGTGGTTGGGAGCTCCAGGTAGGTGAAAAGGTGGCGTTGAGTTAGAGGCTAAAGAGAAATAGCTTCACACACAGCACGCATCAATGCACAGGTGCAAAGGCGATGGAGGGAAGGAGACTGGAGACCCTGGAGGGTCTAAGGAACCGTGGAGGGTGCTTCCAGGCCACTCTGAGCACAGCCCGTGCACCTGCCTGTCTACCAAGATGGGACACACGGGTCCTCTTCCTCATCTGGCCACTCAGGATAGAACCCTTCAGATCTCCCTTCAGGGGTGTCCAACCTGTTTTCTTTTCTGCCACACATTTGAAGAATAAGAGTTGTCTCGGGCCACACCGTAAACACACAAACACTGAGCAAAAGAAAAGGTCCGAGGGTAGTTTCCGCAATGTCTGATGCCCGCGGAAACAAAACAGTCCTCAAATACCTGCATGCGCCTGTGGGTTGCAGCCTGCCTGAGTTGATCCCCTCTCCCCAGCTCTGAATAATAACAACCTCCTAATGCTGAGAGGAAGGCTGGTGCAGGGAAGCAGCGACCTGGCCCTGGGTGGGCAGCAGCTGTCCACTCCCCAGCCTTGACGTTTCTAATTCCCTCCATCCCCTTCCTTTCTGGGACCAGTTTAAAGTTTGAGGGAGGCAGGGGTGGGGTCCAAGGGCAGGGAAGGGGAGGGAGAATGTTGAGTTGTATTACACTTCCTCCAAGGTCCTGCTGAGAAATGGCTTCCTAGCGCTTTATCTGCCTTGGATATCGGCTGCAGGGATCTTATCAGACTGTAATTACCCAGCCTGGGTCTGTGCTAATTGGTTCTCTAGAGTAAAGTTACCTCCAATCTGTGTGTTATGGGTGCACAGCGGGTAGTGATTTGAGCCAGGAAGGTTGTCTGTGATGACATGTCAGGGAATCACCGTGCTGGTTGCTAAACACAGAGCTGGGCCCCTGCTTGAAGGGAGGGAATCGCTCCGTGGGTCCCAATTCTAACCTAAAATGCCCAACTGGCCTCATGTCACCTAGCTCCCAGGGACCTCTTAGAGAACAGGCTGTGTGAGTTAATTTTTCTCCATTTCAGAAGAAGGGAGGGAGGGAGAAAGAAAGGAAGGAGGGAAAGGAGGAAAGGAAAAAGAACAGAAAAACAATGACTCTCTTTAACCCTATTAACTTCCCTGGCTGTGATATTCTTGGCAATTTTCTCAAATTAGAGGTCCCGCCACAGTCTCATTTCCTCACCACCCACTTCTGTAATCTGACTTCTGCCTCAGTCTACAATGAAAATCCCATTGCTGGAGGCCTCTAAAGACTTAGAATAAAGAAGCTTCTGAGGACCTCAGCCATGTATCTTTCCAATCAAAGACTTATCAAGGGGGTTCTCAGCCTTGGCTCCCACGTGTATTTATCCACACTCAGAACCATCCCATTAGAAAGATACACTTTAATATTTTTATATCGAGCCTAAATCTGACCCCTTACAAATCCATCAGCCCCCTTGGGTGGCACTAAGCAAGCATGGCATTTCTTCCACCATCAGCACTTCCGCTATTTCCCCCTGAAATATCAGGACACCACGGTGCACCCTGTGCCTCAGGACTCCGGGGATCACGTGAGACTCTTGCCTCCTCACCCCTTCATGTGATGCACGTGATCAGCTCTCAGCCTCCAATAACTGCCTCTCTCTGTCTCTGCCAGCCCTCCTCTGCCCAGGCCCCAGCATCTTAAGACTGTGGGACATGCCATTTGCCTGCCTACTTTTCCTTGTGGCACCCCACATGACAGGCAGAGTAACTTTGCATGTGTGGTATGTTTTGTTGTTCTATGATAGACATAATCTAAACTCTACCATTTTATAATCCAGTGGCAAGAAGTATGTTCCCAGTATTATGCAACCATTATCCCTGCCCATTTCCAGATCTTTTTCATTACCCTGAACAAACTGTTCATAAGCATTAAACAATAACTCCCTGTTCCCCTTCCCCCAATCCCGGGTAACCTCCAACCTATTATTTTTGGTCTATGAATGTTAATATCCTAGCTACTCATACAAGTAGAAGCATACAGTGCTTGGATTTTCGTGTCTGGCCTATTTCACTAAGCATCATGTTTTCAAGGTTCACCCATGTTGTACCTATATCAGGCTTATATCCCTCTTCATGGCTGAATAATATTCCATCACATTGATATACCACATTCTATCCATTCAAGTCATCCATTGAAGGACATTTGGGTTGTCTCCACCCTATATTGTGAATAATGCTGCTAGGAACATTGGTATATGACTTTCTGGTAAGTCTCCAAAGTAATATTTTGAAAACAGAAATTTAATTATGGCTCTCTCCTACTCAAAATTCTCCATAGACTTCCTGTCTTGGCCTTATGAAATCTAAAATCCTTACTCTGGACTATGAGACCCTACACCAGATGTTGCTGCCTAGATAAGGTCCAGCTCACTCTCACCAGTCTCTCCTCTCTGACTGCCTCCAGCCTCCACCCAAACTGGATTTCTGTCCATTTCTTGAACATGTCAAGCCTGTCCCTGCCTCAGGGCCTTTAACTCCTGCCTAAACCAGTAGCTTTTCTTTCTGCTGCTACTTCCCCTGGCTTGCTTTTCTTGGCATTCAGATTTCACTCAAATGTCATTTATTCTGGGGGTCTTTCTCTGACTTATAGAGTAGAACCCCAGCCTCCCTGCTGCATCAGAATGTTTTATTTACATTATAGCACTATGACTGCCTGAGCTTTTCTTTTATATTTGTATGTTGTCTCCCCTGACTACAGTGGAACTGCCTTAAAGGCAGGGACTGTCCCCTTGTACCTACTATAGTGCCTGGCTCATATTTGAGTCAATACATATTTGAAGTAGCTGTCAGTCCTCATGGTAAGCCTTCTACTTTCTTCAGAAATCCTTTTTCTTTATTCTTTTATTCATTTATTTCAATAGATTTGGGGAGTCCAAATGGGTTTTTGTTACATAGATGAATTTTATAGTGGTGAAGTCAGGGCAGATAGCATACCCACCACCCGAATAGTGTGCATTGTACCTGAAAGGTAATTTGTTGTCTCTCATCCCATCCCCTACCCCACTTCTGAGACTCCAATGTCTTTTATACCCCTCAGTAAGACTATGTATACCCATTGCTTAGCTCCCACTCATAAGTGAGAACATACGGTATTTGCTTTTCGGTTCCTGAGACACTTAGGATAATGGCCTCTAGTTCCATCCACATTGCTGCAAAAGATATTATTTTATTCCTTATTTATGGCTGAATAACATCCCATGGTGTGTATCACATTTTCTTTAACCACTCAGCAGTTGATGGGCACTTAGGTTCATTCCCTATCTCTACAATTATAAATTTTGCTGCAATAAACATATGAATGCCAGTTTCTTTTTGGTATAATGACTTCTTTACTTTGGGGTGGATACCTAGTAGTGGAATTGCTATACTGAATGGTAGGTCTACTTTAGTTCTTTGAGGAATCGTACTGTTTTCTATAGAGGTTGTACTAGTTTACATTCCCACCAACTGTAGACAAGTGTTCCCTTTTCTCTGTATCTCTATACCAACACCTACTGTTTTTTGATTGTTTTAATAATGGCCATTATGACAGGGATAAGGTGATATCTCATCATGGTTTTAATTTGCATTTCTCTAATGGTTAGTGATGTTGAGCATTTTTTCATATGTTTGTTGGCCATTTCTAAATCTTCTTTTGAAAAATATCAGTTCATGTCTTTTGTCCACTTTGAATGGGGTTATATGTTATTTTCTTGCTGATTTGTTTGAGGTCCTTATAGATTCAGGATCTTAGCACTTTGTCACATGTATAATTCATACAGATGTATAGAAAATATTCATTTTCTCCCATTCTGTATGTTGTCTATTTACTTTGTGAATTACTTTTTGCTGTGCAGCAATTTTCTGTGTTTAATTAACATTTATTAATTTTGTCTTTGTCCTATTTGCTTTTGAGGTCTTTGTCATAAATTCTTTGCCTAGGACAATGTTCAGAAGAATTTTTCCTATTTTTTCCTGGAATTATTATAGTTTCAGGTCTTACAGTTAAGTCTTTAACCTTTCTTGTGTTAATTTTTACATATGGTGAGAGATAATGATCCAGTTTCATTCTTCTGCATGTGGCTATACAATTTTCTCAGCACCATTTATTAAATAGGGCATCATTTCCTCAGTGTATGTTTTTGTCTGCTTTGTAGAAGACCAGTTGGTTGTAGGTATATGGGGGGGTTTTGCTGATTTTGCTATTCTGTTCCATTGATCTGTGTGTCTACTTTTATACCAGCACCATGATGTTTTGATTACCATAACCTTGTAACATAATTTGAAGTTAAGTTATATGACACCTCCAGATTTGTTCGTTCTGCTTAGGATTGCTTTCACTATTTGGGCTCTTTTTTGCTTTCATATGAAATTTAGAATTGTTTTTTCCAATTCTGTGAAAAATGACATTGATATTTTGATGGGAATTGTTTTGAATCTATAAGTCACTTTCAACAATATGGACATTTTAACAATTTTTAAAAATGCTGATTCTTCTAATCCATGAGCATAGGATGTTTTTCCATTGGTTTGTGTCATGTATTATATTTTTCATCAGTGTTTTGTAGTTCTCCTTGTAAAGAGCATTCATCTTCTTAGTTAAGTACATTTCTACGACTTTTTTTACAGCTATGGTAAATTATATTGAGTTCTTGATTTGCTACTCAGCTTGGTTCTTATTAGTACATAGAAATACTACTGATTTTTGTACATTAATTTTGTAACCTGAAACTTGACTGAATTCATTTATCAATCCTAGGAGTCTTTGGAGGAATATTTAGGGTATCTAGATATGAGATCATATCATGTGCACATGGGGACAGTTTGAATAGCTCTTTTTTCATTTAGATACCACTTATTTCTTTCCTTCCTTGATTGCTCTGGTTAGAACTTCTAGTACTAGGTGAAATAGAAGTAGTGGAAGTGGACAAACTTGCCTTATTCCAGTTCTTAGGGAAAATGCTTTCAATTTTTCTTCATTCAGTATGATATTTGTTGTGGGTTTGTAGTATATGGCTTTTATTGTCTTGAGGTATGTTTTGTCTATGCCTAGTTTGTTGAAGGTTTTTTATCACGAAGCAGTGTTGGATCTTATCAAATGCTTTTTCTGCTTCTATTGAGATGATCATATGGTTTTTCCTGCTATTGTTTTTAATTCTGTTTATGTGGTGAATTACATTTATTGATTTGTGTATGTCGAACCATCTTTGCAACCTTGTGATAAAACCCATTTGATCATGTTGCATTATCTTTTTGATATGTTTTTGGATTTGATTTGCTAGTATTTTGTTGAGAATTTTTGCATCTATGTTCATCAGAGATCTTGGTCTGTAATTTTCTTTTTTTTTGTTGTGTTCTTTCATTATCAGGGTAATCCTGGCTTTATAGAATGAGTTAAGGGGCGTTCTGCCCTTCTCAATCTTTTGGAATAGTTTCATTGGGATAGGTGCCAGTTCTTCTTTGCAGGTCTGGTAGAATTTGGCCATGAATCCAACTGGTCTTTGACTTTTTTGCTGTTGTTGGTTTATTTTTTATTACTGATTCAGTCTCACTACTTGATATTGGTCTGTTCTGGGTTTCTATTTCTTTCTGTCTCAAGTGTTGGAGGTTGTATATTGCCAAACATTATCTGTTTCCTCTGGATTTTCTAGTTTGTGTGAATAAAGGAGTTCATAATAGTCTCAGATGACCTTGTAGATTTCTGTGGTATCAGTTATATTGTTTTCTTTTTCATTTCTGATTGAGCTTGCTTGAATCCTGTCTTCTTTTCTTGGTTTGTCTAGATAGTGGTCTATAAATTTTGTTTACCTTTTAAAAAAACTAAATTTTTTTTCCTTGACCCTTTATATTTAGTTTCAATTGTCTTTAGTGCTGCTTTTTTCTTGGTTTCCTTGTTGTTGTTGTTGCTGCTGCTGCTACTGTTGTTTGTTTCTTTGATAGCTTTAGATTTGGTTTGTTGTTATTTTTTTAGTTCCTAGAAGTATGACTTTAGGTTGTCCATTTGTGCTTTTTCTATCTTTTTGATGAAGATGTTGAGTGCTATAAACTTCCCTCTTAGCCACTGCCTTTGTTATATTACCAAATATTTTGGTAACTTTTGTCACCATCGTCATTTATTTTGAAATTTTTTTTTTATTCCTGTCTTGATTTCATCATTGACCCCAAAATCACTCAGTAACAGGCTAATAGGTTAGTAGTAACTAGTTAATTTCTATGAATTTGTATAGTTTTGAAAATTCCTCCTGGAATTGATTTCTAGTTTTATTCCACTGTGGTCTGTGAAAATATATGAAATGATTTTGACTTTTTAAAATTTGCTGGGACTTGTTTTGTGGCCTAACATATGGTCTGTCTTGGAAAATGTTCCATGTGTTGAGTAGAAGAATGTAGATTCTGCAGTTTGGGAGTAGCATGTTCTATAAATATCTTCTAGGTACATTTTTTCTAGACTTTCATTAAAGTTTTATGTTTCTTGGTTGATTTTCTCCCTTGATGGTTTGTCTAGTTTTGTCAATGGAATTGCAAAGTCCTCCACTATTATCATGTTGCTGTTTATTTCTTGTCTCAGATCTACTAGTATTTGTCATACCAATATGGGACCTCCTATTATGTTAGGTGCATGTAGATTTAAGATTATTATATCTTCTTGTAAAATTATTTCCTTTTTATTACATAATGACCTCCTGTCTTTTTTTACTGTTCTTGATTTAAAGTCTGTTTTATCTGATGTAAGAAGAGCTACTCCTGCCTTGCTTCTAGTTTCCATTTATGTGAAATATTTTTCCACACCTTTACCTTCAGCCCATGGGGATCTTTACAAGTTAAATAGTCTTCTTAGAGACAGGAGATATTAAATATTTGGGTTTTGCTTTTTTATCTATTCCACTAATATCCATATTTTTAGTGGAGCATTTAGACTGCTTATGTTGAATGTTAATATTGATATGCAAGATACTGTCCCAATTATCATGTTAACTGTTACCCTGTTGCTTTGTACTCTCCCTCATGTTACTATTTTATAATAGCTGTGAGTTTTACTTTTGAGTGCTTTTACACTGGTGAATGTTGACCATTGACAAATCTTTTGAATTAGCCCAGTCAAAAATAAAGAAAAAACAATAAAAAGAAATGAATACAGTTTCCGAGAAACATGTGATTATGTAAAATGCCCAAATATAAGCATCATAGGTATCCCTGAGGGAAAAGAAGAAAAAGCAAATAGCTTAGAAAATTGTTTGAGGTAATAATTAAGGAAAACATCCCTGGTATTGCTAGAGATTTAGACATCCAAATGCAAGAACACAACCCTGGGAGAGTCATTAGAAAAAGGACATCACTAAGGCACATAGTCATCAGACTGGCCAAAGTCAATGAGAAGAAAGAACTATGAACCATGAGATAAAAATGAGAACTATGAACCATAAGAAAAACATCAAGTAACTGACAAAGAAAAACCCATCAGACTAACAGCAGACTTCTCAGAAAAGACCTTACAAGCCAGAAGGGATTGGAATCCTATTTTTAGTCTTCTTATGCAGAATAATTGTCAGTTAAGAATTTTGTAGCCTACAAAACTAAGCTTCATAAGTGAAAAAGAAATAAAGTCTTTTCCAGATAAGCAAACACTAAAGGAAATTGTCACTACTACAAAAGCCCTACAAGAAATGGTCAAAAGTACTCTTAAAAAAAGGTCTTTAAACATTGAAATGAATGGTCAGTACTCAGCAAGCATTCTTTTAATATACCTTCCTTTTCATCTTCTAAACATTCTGTAGTGGATCTGTGTGCCTCCCAAAATTCATGCCTAGAATGATGTGGCGTTTCATGTGTGGTCTGATAATAAGACTATATTCCCCAGACCAGTGCATCTGAATCTTGAGAGTGTATCAGAATCACCAGAAGGGTTTCTTAAATCATATATTACTGGGCCTAACTGCAGAGTTTGCATTTTAACAGGTTTCAAGGTGATGTTGATTCTGTTGGTCCAGGGATCATATTTTGAGAACCACTGTGAGACTATTCCTTCTACCATATTTGTAATGATGTTCACGATATCTCATCAACTCAGGACTATTGCAAAACAGAAGCCACCAGCCAGCTTAGATATATCCCCTTTGGCTCATCCAACAGTGAGGTCACCTGAATCCTCACAACAACCCAATCTAGAGCCTTTCCCCTCTGTCTTTAATCTCCTGGACCTTTTCATGATAGTGACACCAACAACTCCTCTTTCCCTCTCAGAATTTTCCTCCTTGGTAGTCTACTTTATCCTCATTTTCCTATTAAATCCTTTACTGCTCTCAAGTGTTGATTTGGGGTTTATCTTCCTCTTTCTGTTTCTTAAACATATGTTTTCTCCTAAGGGAAAAATCTACATCTATGTTTCTTCTTTTAAGGAATGAGTTCATTTTTCTGGCTGTAGCTAACACCTTTATGAAAATGGGTTTCAAATATCCAACCATAGCCCCAACCTCTTCTTGGAGCTCCAGACCCACTGACCCACTGTCCTCCTGTATACAGCACCTGGGCTTTGCCATCAGACAGATTCAAGTTCTTATCTTACTAGCCTTAGCTTCCTTACCTGTAGAATAAAATTAATAATATCTTCTTCTTAAGATAGTTGTGAAGGCTAAATTAGATAGTCTACCAAAAGGATGTTTTTTGTAGTAGGAGCTTCACAGATGGGTGGTATCACTATTATTTTATTGGCTTTTCAGTTGTCATCTTTAATGTTTAGGTTCATGAGTTCCTTAATATCTACCTAGAATAGTCCTTGGAACATGGTAGAAAGCCAATAAACATTTGATAACCCAGTGGTATTCATCTTTCCCTAAATGAATTTGTCATTTGTTTCTCCCCATACAGATACCTTGCTATGTTTCCTTATTTTTCTTTCACTCCTATTCTTCTGGTTAGCTCATTTAATAATCTATTAGTCATTTTTGACCCCATCATCACTTTTGTCTCCTAAATCTGAAGACAATGTAGAGATAATAGTCATGATGCTCCTCACCAATAACCTTTTCTAAGGTCCTCCCTATCATACCTTGGCTCTGCTTTTCTATCATGTAACCTGGATACTCACCCCACTCCACCACCACCAGACCACAGAAGATTGGGCCAGGAGAGAGCACTTGAGCCAAGAGCAGTCAAGACAAGTTGACTGTTATTATAATGTAACAGGTGAGAAAAACAGAATCAGATTCCCTCTCCTAAACATGTGAAAAGCAGATATTGAGCAGCTGAGGCACTGAGCAGTGGGTGGCCCGGAGGGCCATGGTTGAGCTAGAAAAGCTGAAATTATTGATTGGGAGAAAAAGGTAAGTGATTGTAGAAAGACAGTAGAAAAGAGAAGAGAGTGGAATAGCTGTGCAGGGAAAGGGATTGATTCTAGGAACAAGAGAGAGAAAGGGTAGCCTTGAGGCCCAAGGCAGAAAGAGAGATAGAAAGAAGACTGGCCCATGGATCTTCCTGGGTTTCTCAGTGGCTTCTAGGTTCAGTTCTAATTTCCATGATGTGCATCTTTTCAATAGCTACCCACCCATCACCTTCTGCTTTACTCTGTGATTCATTGTCAACAGCTTGATGAGTTCCCAAGTTACTCTAATTGTTCCTTCTTCCTTCTTCCCCTCACCCCCATCCCTTCTGTTCTATCCTTTTTCCCATCATGTGGCCTTAAAACCCCAATTTTCAGTTCTCCTGGCTAGTCCCTGCTAGAGGCTTTTAACCCCACTGTCTCATACCCACTGGCTGTAGTACTTGGTCCCAGCATCTGTCTTCATATTTCTTCTTCATCCAAAAGGTTTTGATGGCTTCTCAGTGCTTATTAAAGTCTAAACTCTACTGAGGCTCAAGGTCTTATATCCTTTCATTCTCAGGAAAACCCATGATATTATCTCCCAACATGAAAGCCTAATACCAGCCAGTGAAGACCCCTTCCCATCACACTCTACCCCACTCCCACATCTTCCCCTTTACTTTTGGATGAAGATGTAATATGAAGGCAGATGCTGGGACCAAGCACTATAGCCAGTGGGTATGAGACAGTTGGGGTTAAAAGCCTCTAGTAGGGATTAGCCAGGAGAACTGAAAATTGGGATTTTAAGGCCACATGATGGCAAAAAGAATTACCTCTTTTTCTCCCTCTTTATTTTTCTTCCTCTATCTCTTCTCCTAGGCTTCTCTATTTCATATTCTCTTCTGTCTCCTCTGCTTGCCCAAATTCTATCTCACCTTTCAAGAGCCAGGTCAATATTCCCTAGCTACCCCTAGACCACTTACTTCTATGTCAAGTACATTGATTTTGCCCACTTCTCCAGCTCCAAGCTCCCTGAGAAGACAGACTATGTTGTATCTTTCTGTGTCATGACCTTCTTGTTCAATAAATTACAGTTATAAAATTAGCAGATCTATATTTGGTAGATACTTAATTCGAATAAAGCAAATAATATCATTACAAACAAACTACTATGTACAGGGTGGGGGATATTTTTTACAATCCCACAAAGCATGCTAAGAAATCTGTTGTCTTACCACTCCTCTGCACACCAGCATCCCTGGCTAATGTTATTCTGCATATTCTTCAGTAGAATATAATTTCAGGACTCATTTTTTAACAAACTCTTCAGATTAAGGAACTACATCACCATCTAGTCTTACAAATTCAATTAAGATTCAAAAAGCGTTTATTAAGCACACTACAGGAAATTAAAGAAATGATTAATAAGACCTAACCTCTTCTTTCAAGATGCTCACAATCTGGTCTGGGATAAGACAAGGGCATTAATGAATGTAGTCAAGGTAAGATAAGGCATGTGCCATAAGAGAGGTTAAAGTGCCATAGTGGGTCAAAGAAAGAGACGCTATATAGTGCAGGGAAGGGCTGCAGCGAAGCTGGAGGAGGGACATTTGAAATGGGCAAACACATGGAGGCACAGGCCACATGAGCCATGTTGGGGGAACCTCTAATGGTCCATTTAGTACTTAACGTCTCACCACCAGGTCTCAGTCATTTGTAAAAGAGGAAACTTCTGAGACCAGTAGGTCTCCTCAATGCACAGCCACCAAGGATTTGTTGACCTGTGGACTTGGGTGCCAGATGGATAGAAGAGAGTATGTCCAAATCCCTTACCAAGGAATATACATTTTCCACCTTCTCCTTTACAAAGGTACAAAAGTAGAGAAGAGTTAGTTCCTGCCATCCCGTGAAATTTGCACATATTTATTATACTTGGTTAATAAATGTTATTATAGTCATTAAATACTGATGTGCATAATGAACAAAAATGCTATATTTTATTTTAATCTCATGCGAAAACACTATTTTCTTTCATCTTACCCCATCTCTGAGAGGGGCAGATGCTGGGCGATTTTCTCATTACCCACTAGCTAATTTTAGCTTTATGAACCCAAGGTATGTATCTACCTAGAAAGGGAGAGAGAATGGAGGAGCTCTGTATAGCTATCACATTATTGTTTGATGTAAGAATTGCAAGAGATCTCACCCAGCGGTGTGCTGAAGCCATCTCAACTCCAGCTCCCAAGAGCCGGTTGCTTGTCTTTCTTTCCAGCACTGATTTCAGTAATGTCAGGTTGGCAGCTTGAAATTGCCATGGTGGAAGTATTTACACCATGGAAGTTGCCAAAAGCTACAAATGAGGGCTTTTCCCTCCTGGTGAGCTGGTTAACTATTTACCAGCACACCGATGGGTCTCACTGTACAAAGGCAGAAACTGAAGTGCAAAAGGTGAAGTCACTTGTCCGAGATCACATAACCAGTTGTTCATGGAACTGGCACCAGTCAAGTCACCTGATGCTTATACATCATCACTCTTTTCACTGGGAAGCTGCCGTGATTAGGATTTAGAGGGTGCCTCTAAATAGATAAGTGTATAGACAACGGCGCAGATTATTATACAAAAGAAGCAGATGCCATGGTCTTCAAGTTAATAGCTTGCCAGGGCTAAATGAGGAACATCTAAACTTCTCTCCACAGATGGCTCTTTTGTACCCCACCCCCCAAACTCCTACCCCTTGAGGGGAGGGCTTCCTAAGAGTGGAAAAGCAGGCTAGGAGGAGACTTCAACTTCTTCCAGCTTCATATTGGAGGAAGCGACGGAAGGCATCGCTCAGCCAAGTGCCTTGATGCTTTCGACTCCCCTTTGCTCTGTAATTAGTGTCTATTTGTCTCCTTAACTTAAACTGTTTTTTAGCAATTTAGAGCCAGGGAGCTCGTGTTATTTCAGTGAAGTGATAAAAAAATGGATATGTAATTGAAATCCCTTCTACTCCTCTGGGAACCTGGTATGTTGCTTCATGGAGCTGAATGATAAAGATCCCAGCCCTGATCACAGGCAGATAAGTAGGCTGGTTGATGAGGACGAATCCCACAGGCAACCCCTAATCTACTAGTCTGTTTGTTAACTATCTGTCTTTTTAGGATATTTGGTTTGCATAATATGATAATATAATAATGCACCAGCTCTTTAAAGGTGGAAATGAACCCAAATTAAGGATAGAACAGCCATCGCTGACATCTGCCCTCCCCACTGCAACAGATCAATTGTCAATTAGCCACGGGTTTTTACTGAGTATCTATTGTTTGCATGGCACAAGGTTAGGGATAGAAGAGGTGTCAAATGTCCAGACTGTGCCCTTAAGGAGCCAGCAGAGGCAATAAGGCGTGCCCACAGGAAATTAATAATGCTGTAAGAAAGTGAACGATTCGGTACTAAATGTGTGAGTCAGACCAAAGGAGCTGCTGTAATAGGGTAATTTGGATCTCAGCTAAATAGAGCCATGCAACTCTGCAGAACCTCAGAAGCCCCCCATATCCTCCCTTGTAAAAAGCGCTGAAGTGTCAGACCCAGTGTTAACCTCTGCAAGTAAATGGTATCTCTTTATAGCAATGTGCCGCACTCAGCATCCCCTGCTCCAGCTGGTCCAAGGCACGTCTAGAACCCAGCCTGGCTCTGCCTGCCCTTTGGAATGAGGTCTGTGGAAGTGGACTTGAGTGGATGCTTTTCTGTCTTCTACACTTCTACTGTACTTTAACGAGTATACCCAGAGTGGTCACCACTCCCTGAGCAGGTGTGGGTTGCCAGACTGTGCTAGGCGCACCACACAAGGTGCACCACTGTCACTCCTCTTCCATAAGCATGAATGTCGCCAGTAAAGAAACTCAGACTCAGAGAGATGGTGGGATTTGTTCAGGGTCACCTAGCTGCCATTCTGATTCCAGAGTGCCCACTAACCCTGTCAAGGTAATTCAGTTCTTTCCCAATCCAGTCCCCATCATAATGTACAGGTGCCTGGCTCCACCGCGTAGAGCCCAGTGCTCAAGATCTGGGACAGATGCCAAGCATTGTACCTGCCCACTGAAATTTTTACAAACTTCCCAGGTCATCCTGCCCATCGGTGCTTTAGAAAATAGGTAACAGTGTTACCTATTATCGTGCTGAGTCCTGTTTCCTCCTGAGGGTAGTTCATGGGCAGGGATGGTGTCTGAGGCATCTCTGTGTCTCCAGCAATGAGGGCAGTGTGTGTGTGTATGTGTGTGTGTGCTCACGTGTGTGTGTGACAAAATGCTGAGTATCACTGCACACTTTTGCTCTCCTTGCTGGTATTCTACAGTTACTATCAGGTTAACATACCTGCTACCATGCCTTAGCTCCCATAATGCCTTGGGGGGCTAGTTTGCAGTATGTGCAACACGCCGGCTCCTGCACTCTGAATTACCCACTCGGGGCTCCCTGTCTGCTGGGTCCCCTGCCACTCACCCCTCCCTATGCCAGGTGTTGCCTGCTCAGGGAAACCTACCTGAATGTCACTCAACAGAGTCAAGTATAATCTGGAACATGGAGATGACAGACAGATTCTAGAGGACATTTCAGAGCACACAGTACTGAGCACAGGACCATTCTTGGAGGGAGTTTGGACTCCTCCTGCCCCGTCTGAGTGGAGTTGCCGTGCAGTTTCAGAGGCACCAAGTGTTTGATGGGTAACAGTCTAGGAGATTGCTTTGTGACCTGCTCCACAAGCCATGTTTCTGGAAGTGTCAACAGCCAGAGGTATTAATAAGGGGCTCTGCAAAATTTGGGCCAAGACAGGTTAAACAAAAGCAGTTCTCCCTATATAGGGATTTTAAAGCATGTAATATGCTAATCTGTACCCTGATTATCTAGCTATCTATCTATCTTGTGTAATGTTTCTGAAACTTTTGAAATTCTATCTTCCTAGAATTCATTTTTTTCTTAAAACTTTTCACCCACATTCTGAGGAATGGACTGGGAGAAATCATGACCTGGTTCAATTCTCTCTGCTCCAACCCCCAATGCCCAATTTGCAGATGAAAAAACTTAGAGTCAAGAAAAGAAAAGAACTCACCAAATCACCCCACCGCCGGTTGGTGCTGGCTGTAGGCCTGGGACTCAGGGATGCTTACATCGCTTCTGCTCCCGGGGCCTCACCTGAGATCACCCCATGCCAGCCAGATGCTCCTTTTAGCTAAAATCAATGTCAGCAGTGTTAGATTTTCAGCTTGGAGGGAGACGCCCTCTGCCCCCCAGTGCCCAGCCTTTCGTTCTGCCCAGAGGTAAGAAACAGGGAGCATTCACAAAGCGCTCAATCCTTCACACTCCACAGCTTGCCGAGCTGCTGTGCTTACTGTAATTCCCAAGCCTCTCAGCAGGCCAGGGAGTAGTAACATGCAGATATTCTGGATTTCAAGGAACTGGAGGCTTAAGAGGTTAAAGAATTTGAATCATCTGGCTAGTAAGATGGCAGAGCTGGGACTTGAATCCAAGGCCTGAGACTTAACATGCATCCACCCTTTATACACACATGTCTGGTGACAGGTGGCAGCATTTCCGCTCAGCAGGTGGCAAGTGAACACTGTACCTGCCCAGGGCCTCCTAATAGGCTGAGAGGCTCTTTGCTAGCCCGCTCAGGGCAGGGCTCTCTAACCTGGCCCTCCAGGGACAGGGGAGCGGAGTGAGTGATACATTCCCCCTGGTGCGAGTACGTGTCTAATTCCTTCTCAGGGCCTCCTTAAGCCCTTGGCCTCAATTATGTTCCATGACCAGCAAGTGACACAAATTAATTATCTGCTGGGAAAAGAAGGGCTTTCTTTTATCTGTTTGAAAGTAGTTACCTTCTCATTTTGAGGATTGGCCTCATAAATTCCAAGGAAGGACAAAGAAGATGGTTACTGGAAGGAGGGAGGGAAGGAAGGAAGGAAAGGAAACAGGAGAGGGAGGGGGCAGAGTGTCCATGAGTCAGCGCATGGTTGAGGCCCTAGGATTAAAGACCTCTAGGTACCAGAGGGGTACAAAGGAGGGGGCCTGTGAATCCATGAAGGGAGAATAGAGATCAAAGAAGGCTGTTGTCATATTTAAGCTGAATGTGAAATAGGTCAGAAAATATAAGCTCCTTGAGGAAAGGGACCATCTTTGCATCACTCTCCATTGTGTCCCTTGCAGCCATCATAGTGGTTGGCATACAGTAGATGCTCAATAAATGCCCATGTTTTGAATAGAGGAATTAGTCAATGGATGTGAGCCAAGAATGGGGTGGGAAAGGCTGTTCAGCAAAGACATTGCAGTATGAGTGATGACAGCGGATGACCAGCGGGTCTCCACAACCAGCTGCAGTGTGTGTGTTGGGAGATGGGGGAATGGACAGAAATGAAGATCGGATGGGTCTGTGCTGGAGCTCTTGACAATAATAAAATAAGAGCAAATTTCTTTTACATCTAAAATCCTATTTCATCCTCGCAGCCATCTTGTGAAGATACAGAAGTTTACAAGGCCCCAGAGCCGGAGTCAGTCCCTTATTCTGAAACTAAACCTTGACTGTCTGTTTTTGGGTCTGTGGTGGGTGCTGCCACCTCCCATGTCTGCCCAGGAATAACTAACACCCCTTAGTAATTTCCCTCAGCCACTGATCATCCTCTGCGCTGAGTTCAGGGCATGGATGTGTGTCTTCACGGCATATGAAGACAGCAAACGTGCTGAAAGGAAAATCCATCTGAGTCATTCCAAAGGCAAGTCAGTGGTCATTGTTTCATCACACACTCATCCAGCTTCCTATGCCCAGCGGCTACTCTCATCACCTCAAGAGTGGGCTATCCAAGGAGGGCTATCTAAAGGGGGCTGCAGGGAAGGGGGTGAGGACTTCGCATTTGCTTAATTGCTTGAGACTAAAGGGAAAGAGAAGGAAATACCCTAAGGAAGCCTATAGACAGAGATCCCAAGAACTGGGCACTCACCAGCATGTTCTTCAAGTGTATTGAGGCAGGATGCAAAAGGCATGAGGAAGGGGAGTCTCCTTGGCCTCAAGAGACCTCACCCACATGAAGCAGGGGGCCAAGCAGGGCCAGGAGAGTGGGTGGTGTGGGAATGAACTGTTCCTGGTGCTTGCTTCCTGCCAGGGCCGAGGGGATGAAGGGGATGTGAAGTCAGATGGACCTGTATTTAAATCCTCGTTCTACTAGATGAGCTCAGCTAGATGAGCTCGGATCTCATAAGAACATCAGATGCATTTAGGAGGCTGCAAAGTTCACATACATAATCTCTTGTGAATCCCACAGTACCAAGTGACAGCATGGGGCAACTAGGTGTTACAAATCCCATTTTTTAGATGAGCGAACTGAAGATCAGAGAGTGATCTGGCTAAAGTCACTCTGAAAGCAATAGACCTGAGACTTCTACACTCCATAATCCCGTGACTTCTCCCTGTGCTGCAATGAATAGGAAAAGCCAAATCCCCGCGCAGCACCAACAAGGAGTCTTAGCAAGACCCAGAAATCAGAAAGCCAGGGTCTGGGTTTTAAACCCCCAAGGTCTTGTGCTAAGGGGCCCAGGGAAGGGGAAAATGACCCTCATTAACATAGAGGTGGGGACCCCAGGCCTTCTGGGCTGCCTTCCCAGCTTCCTGGGTCCCTTGCCCACTGCCCTTCTCTCCCAGGTTGCTGCCTAATTATAGAGCTGTCGATGCAAATTATTCTAATAACTGGTACTAATTTATGCACATTTACATATAATTTGCAATTCATTTGCTGTCCACATTTAGTCAAACTTCACTAATTCAGACCAAAGTGAGGAAACCTGATTTCAAAAGAAGAGTCTAGGTTACAAATTCAATAGTTTATCACGGTTGAGTTTTATCTTAAACAGGAGAGCCTGCCTCAAAATCAAACATGCAAGGTAAACATGAAGATTGTCAAAATTCTCCTTGAAAAATTTTAATATCTCTAAGAGCTGGGCTTTCAGAAACTCAAGAGCCAAAAATTAATTCCTTTTATTTCCTCTTTGATTTTGAACTGTGGAAGAGAAGGCAAAACGTAAATAAAAGCCCCCACCCAACTTTCTATGCTGAAATTTAGGAAATTAAACTTTATTTATGTGATGTGATTCCACCTACCAAAATTTTCCTAGTGCAAAATCCTCCATCCTGCAAAACTTGTGGGTTGGAATGAGTTACTGAGGTCTGAGAAATGGTAGGTGATTTGGGCTTGAACATCTGTGGATCTGTAGTCAGTAAACATGATTCAGGGAGTGCCAATGTGACAACTGGGTTTGTGAGGAATACACAGGATGGTGGTGGCCTTGGAGAAAGGTGTTGTGTTAAAAAAAAATACAAATATTCTACATTTAGTAATTTTCACTTGTACCCTTGTAAGATGCACCGTAAGTGTGATCACACTTAAGCACTTTTTTGTTACACCACTCACATTCTTACCCTCCTCATCCGTTGAGAAGGGCTCTAACCCTTTATAGTAAGAAAAAGACCAGAATCAGTCACTCTTAGGCTAGAGAAACAGCATCAAAGAAAAAAAGGTGTGTGATCAGCTTGAAAAATATGAGGAAAGTAGATTAGGAAGAAAATGATAAATTAATACGTATTGATGTGGGTTTTTACATCCTAGCAGGGAGTTTAAGAAACATAAATGATGTTGTCAGACTGGTGTCACTTTGGGGTTTAGGACAGGTTCTTTCAACCACAAAATGGCTTGGATCCAGACTGCATTTGAAGGCCATTATCAGTGTTATGAAATAGATAGTGGCTTCATCACAGCCTACGAGGAAGGACCAGCCTGCTGTGGGTGGGGCTGGAGGAGACCACAGAAGACTTCACGGAGGCAGGTGAAAAGCTAAAGGCAAGTCGGGTGGGAGAACAAGCACTTTTGCTGTCAACAATCGCAGGCATGGATGAGAGATTTACACAAGGTTGTGCTCGGAGACCTTTTCATGTATTAACTCCTTTAATTCTCCTAATGAACCTATGAAGTAAATATGATTATTACCCGCATTCTACAAATGAGAGAACTGAGTCATGAGGCACGTAAGTAACTTGCACATATCACAAGGCCAGTAAGGACAGCCCCAGAATTCAATCCCAGCCACGCCGCTCCTCATTTCCACTTAGTGTTTGGGGAAATGAAGCTGAACAAAGGAAACTCTCATAAGTAATCTGTCCTAAATTTAACCTAATTTTATTTCAATATTTTAACTATATTTATACATCTAATGATTTTTACCTACTTGAGGCTTTCTTAAGCACTTAATCCCTGTAAATCTAATAAATTAAATACCTTACATACACTTAGATATTGTACTTCATTAAATATTACCAACATTCTAAACAACAAACATAACATGTTCATCCTGAATTAAACATGAAAATATTTACATTGTGGATATTCCTTTGTCTGGGTATTTCTTTCCTCTGTATATATTTTCCTGTTTTCCTAGGATTATAATCCAACTATAGAGGGTAGGGAGAGATGCAAGTTACTGTCTTATGCAGCATAAGGCTTGCAGGTGAAAATTTTAGTCAAATGGTATTATTGCTTAGTGGTTAAAGATTTCAACCTGGACAAAGTTCCTACAGGATGGTAGCCTCCAAAATGATTCTTCCTAAATCCCTTTAAATAGCTGCATATTAAGAGAGGATTCAGCTCTATGTTTATCCTGTATCCCCAGGATGAAAGATTTCCATCCATACACAATTCTTTTTAACCTATTTTTATTGTCTGAGCTGTGCAGACAAAATGTTTACCCCCATTGCACATCACTTTTACTTTCCTTCACATCTGCATTCCTTTCATATTCTTGTTTTGTAGGATTTCAGCCACAACTCTATAAACCATCACATTGATAACTTTGCTTACTTTTTATTCCATTGTCAATAGGGATGAGCCTGGGACTACTGTGTGGTATTATGACCAAAGAACTTGAAGGCCGCCCCCACATGGCATTCACTCTGCCCTAGATCCCAGGGTAGATGCATTTATAGAATGTGATAAATAAATGGGAATCCTGTCATACTTTTGTTAATTAGCTGGGAAGGCATTCTTTGTCCATCTCTACTGAAGGGCTTAGGAAGATACATAAACTATGTTCATACAGGCTGTGCTTCGTACCTCTTTTAACACACTTTTTATAGAAAACAGAGCTACATTGGCAGACTATGATGGCAACTCAGATAACAGTTGCTTATCTTGTGTGGGAGCCAGACAAAGGTAGAGAAAGGCTTTGAACTACTGAACTATTTCTCTTTGAGGGCTCAGTTGTCCTTCGTTGTAGGCTTCTTAAAATTCAAGACTTAAAAGAATAAAATGAACATTATGATGTTTTTCATAAACATTCTCTGCAAAACCGATCTCACATCATTGTTTGTGAAAAGTACCAACACACATTAAAGACCAACAGAGTTGTGTGTGAATTCCTCTTCTGAGTAGCTTCTGTCTTTATAACATTGGGCCACTTACTTTTTCTGAGCCTCAAGTTCCCTTGTTTGTAAAATGAACTCAATTCTACCTACATCCCAAAGCTAATGTGATGATAAAATGAGACCATAGATTTAAAATACTATATGTTTAGTAATAATTATTAATATGATAAGCTGATTGGCATCAGTTCCTTCCTTTGCAAACTATTAATACCTCATCTCTTCAACTTAAAACATAACGCTCCTTTACAGGGTTAAACAAGCTGAAGATCATAACTCATTGCTTGGCTCATCCAGTGGATAATATGAAGCAATGGACCTCCCACCTGCCTTTGAACAGTCATGAGTCCCCAGTTATTGCACCTATAATGATGATCATATCACTATGACTTGCTCCTCTGAATTTTAAAGTTAATTACCCAAAGCTGGTTTACTACTCTAATTTAAAAATAAATAAATCTAAAGAGAGATGTCACAGAGAGACCATTATAAGCCATTCTTCTCAGAATTTGAGGTATAGGATGTCCTAAGAGCTGAGTGATTGGCAGCACGCATCTTTGTCAAATGGGTCTCTGTGTTGACTAACGAGGACTCAGTGAACAGAATGGTTTTATAACAATTCTTCTAGAGTCATGTAGAAGACCTACTCACAGATAACATTTTTCTAAGGTTCTTTCTCTCCTTGTTTTTACTATTAGACAAATGCTACGTTCTCATGAGAAAATGAAATTTTTGTATCTATCAGTTTTGTGATACAAAGGTTTAAAAAAATGATGTCCACCAAAAGGGAGCTTATATATGATAGACTCATTGGAAGTAGGGTATGAATTACTCAGAAGTTTAAAATACAGCCCCATCTTAATAGATCTCCATATCTTGACCAAGGGAATACTCAGTTACCGTTGAGTGAGATGAGATTTCTTACTGCTAACACCACAGTTTGCAGCAAGCAACCACTCCTATGGTTTCACCTCTCAGCTGGATGTCTTCAAGAGGCACAAAACTTATGACGTTGTCCTCATCTTTTAAAACAAAAGCGAATTGCTCCAAGACACCAAAACATCAATAAAGATGAAAAAAATACTGTGTTTTGTTTTGGAGGACTCTCTGATACACAGCTCCTCTCTCTCACACACAGTCAGTAATTATTCTAAAGTGCAAATTTCCATATACACAGAATTGACAGTCCATATTTCCAGGTATCTCGGTTTTGTTGTTAGAAATATTGAGCAAGGGGGCGGTGCCTGTGGCTCAAGGAGTAGGGCACCGGCCCCATATATCGGAGGTGGTGGGTTAAAACCCAGCCCCAAAAACTGCAAAAAAAAAAAAAAAAAGAAAGAAAGAAAGAAAGAAATATTGAGCAAGGGTGCAGCTCCTTCCTCTAAGAAAGGGAGAATAAAGCAAGCACATAATTAGCTCCAGAAAGCCAGGTTGCCATAGTGACCTGGAGAGATGAAATGATCGCTCAAACTTTTTCGGCACCATGTGTCAAAGGAAAGTTTTGAGCCCTTTCATCCTCCTTCCTGGGATGGGAAAGGCGCACTTTATTCTCATCCAAAAGGAACACCTGCTTCTTTATGGTCCTCAGCAAATGACTTGGAGCTGCTGGAATGAAGCTATCTAGAGTAATGAGTGAGAAGAGAGGAATATCCTCGATAGCATGGAAAAACTTCTGGCAACCCAGACTCTCCTTCCTCCCCTCACAGGCCCCCTGTTCTTCCTGGGTTGTGCCATCATCATAAACTAGAGATGGGGTGGGGAATTCCAATACTTCAAGTGGATTTTTCCACAACACAGAAAGTCTGAAACCAACAAATACATCTCATCTTATTTTTTTAACAGGATGAAACTAGCATAGCCCTGATAGTAAACATGAAAACATCATTCAAAAAGAGAAAAGACAAAAAAAAAAAAAAGGCCTATCTATTGATAAGTTGTAATATACTAACTAAAACACTCGCAAAGAAGTCTTGATGTGTTGCACACAAACACACAAACAAGGGAAATCAATTGCTTAACATTATTATTATTAATCCATTAATAAAGATGACAAATATGGCTCAAGATAGAAATTATTGGAAACTTTCACCTAGGGTTGACTATTATTCAAATTAAAAACAGTGATTATAGGTGCTGAAAAAATATTTGAAATGGACATTGGTACCAACCGTGTCCAGATGTGGGGTCCTTACAAAAGTTTTGAGATGTACAAAAATCAAGAAATGTAAAATCCACATGGATGGAAACAAAGCCCTCCCAGCAACACGGATAAGCCCAGCAAGCTGAAAACTTGCACAGGTGAATCGGAAAGGATGCTGTTGACCTTGTTTCTTGGAAGTGAAATAATGGGCCATAATACAACCTGTCTCAAAACTTTCATAATGACCTATAATATGTGTGTGTGTGTATGTGTATAAGTAACTATTTTAAATCAGTACGAGCTACTCTGTAAATAACAACATTAAATAAAAGTTTGCTGCAGTTGCACAGCTATCATTAAAGTCCAAATCTGAAAATAAAGCCTGCTGTGCCCACATATTCTAAAGAGGGGAGTGAGGATTCCCCCTTTCCCTTGGTAACCTCCCACCCCAGCCAAATACCCTCAGACAGTGTGGGTCCTTATCAGAAGGAGACACGGAGCTTTTACCCCAAGCTGGCTATTCTCTCACCTGCAGAAATCTAAGCTTAGCTTTCTCCCAGAAGTTCTGTCAAAGACTCAGCCTGAAAAATAGAGAAAATGCAGACCTCTGCTTTGTGGGTCGCAAAAAGGAGCCAGAACTTGAATACTTGCCACAGGGAGGGGATTCGAAAACCAGATCACAATTATACCAAGAGAGTGAGACTTTCTTATCCTTCCCTGTCCTCCCTCCCCAACCTCAACTCCAGCTCACACCATGATGGGGAGAAGAAAGAAGAAGAAAGAGAAAACTGGTGAAGACATCACCATGCCTGAGCATTTAAAAAAATCTAGACCTTGAGAAACATCTTGGTTCTTCACAGTTCATCCTTACGTCCAAAGAGATAGCAGAAGTTACACCTCCTACCTATCAGTAAGGTGGGGTGGTCCTAGGAAACTACAGTTTTAATGCTGATCCACCACCAAAGTGTGGGAAATGTTTTGTGCTAAAGAAAGAAAAAGATTATAATGGGTTACAGATTTTGTCAGTTGCTTCTGAGTAACAAACGAAGCACAGGCTGGAGGGCAGGGCAATGATAGTCCAGAAATAACATCAAACCTCGGATGGCTGGGTCAGGAGCCCAGAGTTCTCCTCCAGTCTCAGGTCCTGACGGTGCTAAGCACAGAATTATCAGCCACACACATTCTGCCCCCACATTAGTAGGTCACATTGTGAACAGCAAGTTACACACGCACAAGTTCTTGAAAATGAAACTTGTAGGCATCGTCTCCAATCAAGGTCAGCCTGCAGCAGAAATCTCACCTATAACCAGCCAAATTTTAAAATAAATTTTGATAAGGAGTACTTATCCATCTAATCCATCTTTGAATCTGATCCAGGTCACACATTCAGAGAAGATTAAATAGCAAGCACGGGTTGAAATATGTTTGCACTTGTAAAATCACAAAGTCTGTGCCCACACCTGTCAGCAATTCCTGACTTGCTTCTTTACTTCTAAAAGAAGTTCATCCTTGTGAAAATGTCTAAAATTTCAACTATTAGGACAAAAGGAAAAATAAAAACTTTCTTTGCCCATGAATTTTCCACCTCATTTTCATCCAGATAAAAATGTCACCCTACCGGCAGTGGCCATCCCAGCTCTCTGGGCTCTGCACCTTCAGCCAGGCTGCTCCTGTGACCCTGACATTTCTAAAAATCTGATGGCCTCAGGTTGTCTAATACAAATTAAAAACCAAAAGGGGGGGCAAATTTAAAACTTGCTTTTTCATTTTATATTCTATCATTCACCTTTTGGAAGAAGGAGCTTGATAGAAAAAACATAAATATTGCTCCTCTTACTCTTAAGAGTATATAATAGAGGACAGAGCTCTGTCCAGCCAAAATTTCCTGTGGTTCTTGGCAAAGGACTTCTTTGTTCGTGAATGTCAGGGTTAGAATCTGGGAAGAACTGCACTGCTGGAATGACCTGTGCTGTCCAGGGACAAGAGAAGAGCGGGAAGGAAAGGGGAAAAACAGGAGGGATAGTGCGAGGCTGGAACCTGGGAGAGATGAAGCAACCAATGAAAAATCCCAGATTACAGAGGGTTATGGAAGCAAAAGATTTTCTAATGTAATTTGGACTTTTCTGCAGTGTCTCATGCTAAAACTCCCCCTGTCACTCCCCCAGGTTGCCAACAGAGTTGCTGAACAGCAGGGCTGTGAGAAGAGCTTCTCAGGGAAACTGGGCAAGAGCTGAGGTTTATATTAGATACGCCACACAGCGGCATAAAGCAGCAAGCAACAGTGATACAACCTCTGAATTGTAAATCAATTTCAGGGAAATGAGACTTCGGAGTTAGATACGAGCATGAGAATATTACCCTCTCCCCCAAGAGGTCTTTGGAAAACTACGTCATATATAACAGAAGGCTTGAAGAAATCTTATCTAGATTTTAAAAGAAGGAAGTCCCCTGTCGACATCTTGGTTGTCAGGATACATAAATAACATAATTACAGTGAGTAGAGAAGGAAACATTTTAAGTGACTCCCCTATAAGGAGAAAAGCTGTTTTACATTTGGGTATCTACCCTCTCTACAATTTTCTTTTCTCTGCATCTCTGTATGCATACGTGTGTATATGTGCAGAGATATTTAAGAAAAAATAACTCAAAAGATGTAATATACACAACACATATGTATTTCATATAAACTCACCCATCCATTTTAGTGAAATAGTCTCACGTAATTCTGTGATCATAATTTCTACAAGCTCCAGTCCCCATGCCAGCCTTTCCCAGTTTTTCTCTAAGCACCACAGAATTTCACAAAGAACTTAAAAGTATTCACAGTGCCAGAAACAGACACTGACATTGTCATGTCACAATCTAGAAGAAATTGACAATAATGATGGGTTATGGAGCCATACTTAGATAGAACTGCTCAAGCAAGCGTCAATACACGATATAATCTGAGATTGCTTCAGGAATCAGGGAGTCCCTAAAAGGGAGACAAAGAGACTTTCTCCCCCGACCAGTCACCGTCATTACTGCAAAGACTCCAGATCAACAGAAGTAGGAGGCAAAGTCCCTGTAACCCTTTGACTCTGCCACTGTGAACCAGGGTTTGATTGTGCCCTGACCTCCGGGCACACTGGCACGGGTGCCAGCTGACACTGTGGACGTCAGAGCGTCACCTCGTGCCCGGACCTTTTTAAGGAACTCCATTCTCAGAGACCGTTTTCTCCCTAAGAGGAGTCCTGGTGTCAGATGTGAGGATGATAAATTGCCCATTATGTTATATTAGCAAAATCAAAGGGCCAAAGTTTCCTTCCCAGAAAAGAATTCTGAGTTGGTAAAGTTGATAAAATATCTTTTTCCGGTGTATGTTCTTCCTTCGAAGTGCTCTGTCAAGCTCTTGCCTCTTCAGCTGGAAGGTTATTACCAGTACTTAAAATGGACACTGATTCTAGCCTGGTAAGGAATTCTAAATAGCAAAAATATTTAAGCATTTTGAGGAGCAAAGTACTTTATGAAAAAGTTTATAGCTTGCTTTTCTTTGGACAATTAAAAAAAAAAAAACAGAAGGAATCTGGTTTAAGTAGGAAACTTAAAAATACACATACACACACAAATTCACTGAGTGTGTCTTAAGCATCTGTACCAGATCTTCTAAGCAATTAGAATAAAGTATAAATTAGTTATGACTTTCAGAATTTTGTTTCCTAAAGAGACATACTAGAAACACAAATATATTCATTTATACTAAGAAGTTCAAAATCATTGTATGAGTAAAAACAATAATTTAAAAAAGTAATCAGAAGTCAAAAGAAGCAAACTAGATTTCAGTGACAACCAAATTCAGGACCCACACTATATCAAACAACATTGCCAGACCAAGCCCTGCAAAGTGTCGTTGTCCTGTTCTCCCGGGAGGAGCAAGTAACATGACATTCTCTTTACCTGGAGTTTAGTCCAAGGGCCATACTTCAGGGTTATCCTCAACTGGGCTTCCTCCTTTCCACTCACATCTTCTTCTTTTCACTCACATCTTTCAAACAGGGTTCAAACGCCAGTGTGCAAAAAGTAGACACAAAAATTATCACCCAAGGTTAGCACAGAAAAGCTAAACATATTTTTAGTACCTCACTGAAGCCTTGTAGAATATTTTAATACAAATTACATCTCAGGAAAGTGAGCTGAAGCATAACAGAATTTCATTCACTCTATTTTCATTGTGTATTAGATAAGGGCTCTTGCATGTTTTCATTTTTGTTTTATTAGAAAAACAGAAGGCACATGTAGTTTGTGGCCTTTTAGTAAAAGGATGGTTACGAGGGGTGGGGAATGGGAAAGAAATAGGAAGGGAAAAGGCACAGATATGTAGGATGCCTAAGTCTGGAGATCTAGGGGCGATGTAAAGACTATGGTGATAATACTGTATTGTAGACTGGAAATGCGCTAAGACAAACTTTAGGTGCTCTTGCCACACGTGTCGAAAGGGGAACTATACAAGATGACGGGTGTGTTTACTTGCTTTCCCATAATAACTACTTCACCAGGTATTAGGTCATTAAACATGAAGTGTCTGATTTTGAATCAAGTTAAGCTGATTATGTCTCAAACAAGAAGCAGTGGAGTTAATCAAAATATGTGCTGAGACTATTGACACAGTTTCGCCATGGTCATGGTAGCTCGTATTTGCCAGCAGCAAAGAAGCCTGGAGAAAGAGTGGCAGTAAAGGGATGAAAGGTGTTTTCTGTGGCTTGTTCAGAATTGAATTTTTTTCCTTGCAAGAAGTGGTCCAAAGCCTGGAAGAAGTGGTAGTCAGTTGGCGCAAGGTCTGCTGAGGACAGTGGATGACAGAGGGTTTCCAAGTCCAGCTTTGGTAGCTCGAGCAGTATTGTTGGTGTGAAAGCATTGTCTTGTGAGAGGATTCACCTGTCTCTACAGACCAATCCCAGCTGCTTAACCACAATCCTCATCACATTGCCCAAACCGCTTACAGTAGAGTCTGCGGTAAGTGACTCTCCAGGTTTCTTGAAGCTGCAGTAATTGATTCACCGGGTTTCATGAAGCTGTTCATGAAGTGGACAGCACCAGCACTGGACCACCAGACCCATTACCCTGACCCATTATCAGGTTTGGACCATTCAGCACTTCATCTTTATCCAACCACGGTATGGATGCTTGTTATTGCCATTTTCATCATACACCTGACGATACTGTATAGAAATGGTTCATACATTTATGTTGAAACAGCAAAGAAAGGCAATCTTCAAAACAATTCCTCACCTTACACTCATTTAATTCCTGCAGAACCCATGTATTCAGCTTCTTTACCTTGCCAATTCATTTCTCATGGCCGGATATTGTTGGAATAGTAACATTGAACCTTGCTGCCAACTCACAGGTAGGTTGGGATGGATCCCTTTCCACCTCAGCTTTCATTTCATCATTATCCAACTTGGTCTCAGGTCACTTACATGGCTCATTTTCGAGATTAAACTCACCATAATGGAACTTCTCCAACCACTGACATACTGTATGTTCAATAGCCACATGCTAACCAAACACTTGGTTGGTATTTTGAGTTGTCTGTGCTGCACTGGTTCCACGATGAAACTCATTTACAAAAATAACACTGATTTTTGACATATCTGTGGTTTCACAAAAATTGTTCTTAAAAAGAAAGAAAGATAATCACAAACCAAAATGAGTGTTTGAAACAATGAGGATGTACCTTCACACTAAAAAACATGTGTGTGCCAAAGTGAAGTATCTGAGAGATCAACTATCAAACTTGAGGAAATTGGGCATTTCTTATTTAATAACCTATATGATAGTCATCTCTTAATAACAGGGATATGTTCTGATAGATGAGTCATTAGACATTTTCTTTATTGTTCAAACATCAGATTGTATTTACACAAACCTATAGGGTATAGTCTACTGCAAACCTAGGCTATGTAAGATTGCTCCTAGGCTAAAAACCCACACAGCATGTTACTCTCCTGAATATTGTAGCCAACTGCAAAGGTATTTGTGCACCTAATTGTATCTCACCATACAGAAGGTACAGTAAAAACACGGCATTATAATCTTATGGGACCACCATCATATATGCAGTCCGTCATTGACGGAAACATCATTATGTGGGGCATAATTGCATATCAAAACATCACGCTGTTCACCTTAAACAGACACAATTAAAACAAAGAAATTGATATCCCCTTTTCTGTCTTTAACACTCAAATACATTCTCACAACATTTTCTTCTCAAAGTTCAGTGTGGTTAATTATACGTGCTTAGTCATTACGATTACAAAGTCATAATTATATCTAAGTGATTTGACAGTGGCATGTCCCCATTATGAGAGTGTGAATTCTGAGCTTGTTTTCTGAACTATTAACTATCATTAGAAACAAGAAATCGCAGTCAATTTCCACTATGTTATCCAATGTGTCACTCAGAATTTAACAAATGCTTCGAAATATGCCTAGATCATAATCTGAGCACCAATTTCTATGTGAATTTTCGTTCTATCAAAACAAATACAAGTCTATGTGTGTAAAATACTTGTTTATAATTATGCAAGGTTTTTATGCAATAGTTAAAGTCTCTTTCATCACATAATTAACACACAGTTTGCATTCATGAAAATTTAAAGTCATACAAAGAATTACTGATTTATTCACCAAAGAAAAGAAATATGCCCATTAACTAATTTGTAAAGCTAATCTTTTTTTTACACCTTGGTAATCTCCAGAGCCAAAGAAATAGGTAAAATGTACTTCTATTTATTAAAGGCATATTCATTTATCTGGATTTGATGAAAAATTAAAAAGCTTATATCATATAGAGTTGTAGCCTTCCTTAAGAAAAATAAGAAATAATGACAGAAAAGCATGTGTGCTAACTAGCATTTTAAAGATTGCTTTTTAGCAGTTTATACTGGAATGTTAAGCTATAAAGGTAGGTAATAGACTAGTAAAACATCACGTGGTCTTGGTATTCTTTGATAGAAAAATCCCTCAGGTCACTTTTAAAATGTGACAATACTTCGTTCAAATGAAAGCTCTTACATGTGTCTATTCTTTCAAAGATATGGAAGGCAAACTAGTTGATTAACTGACTGGTGGCCACAATAACTCACTTTGCCTTCCCCTTTCATACTCTCCTCTCTGAATAAAACCCAGAAGGTTTCCAGAAGCATAGTCAGAAAACTTCTACTGAAAGGCATTTATATTTTACATTACTGTTGAGGTTGGGGGTGCCATAGCACACGTGGTTCTGATGTTGAAAATCTACCGTGAGTGGGACTGAAGACACAGCCGCCATTTCTTCACTGTCTGAATGGGAAATGATGCTATTTCCAAACTATGCTATGATTTTTTTTACATTATCTTCAGAAAATGTTTGAGTAGCAAGGGAGAACACCTAAGAAATCATCTGTTGCTCCTCCCCTGACAGCATGCAAAATTTAATGCAGCTCAAAGAGTTTGTTGGGGTGGTTTATAGTATTTTTGTTCTTGTGGTTTATTTCAGACCATTACAGGGATGACACGTTTGGTTACATAATTTGCTTTTGTGCATTTTAAGGCTGAATTGTAAGTGTGCCCTTTACCTGGAAATTGTGTATTGTACCACTTAGGTACGAAGTTACCCATCCCGTGCCCTCCTTGTCCTTCCCACCTACTTGAATCCTGTTGAGTTTTACTTTGATGTGTGTATATATAAGAGTTGATCAGCTAGTTCACAGGTGTGTGGGGAAATAAGAATAAAGACAATGTGGTGAGTTTTTAATAAATTCAATTGGAAAGAATGTCCTTTATACTAAAATGAGGTTGTCTCCTCATATGGTGTTGATCACAGGTAATTGTTGGTTTTGTTGCTGCTACTCTAAAAAAGAAAGTTCTCATTTAGATTCTAGTTTGGGTCCCAAAAATGTGTTTAAAACTTACATTCTTTTGTTGGAATGTAAGTTCTTTTGTCGTTGCATTCTTTTAAAACAACCAAAAGTGAGAGAATCCCTAATTTAAGGAATTTTTAAATTATTTTTTACTTACCACATTTCTTTTACATTGTTGTTGTTTTAATTTCCTTTGGAAATTATACCATAACTATAACTGAAGATTTATTTTCCCTAAAATTATCACTGATCATTACTTTAAGACTAACTCCAAAATGAATTTCATCACAGTTTTCACTAATTTCCCATAAGATTAACAGCCACATTTATGATTATTATACATATGTACAGGGTGGCCATAAAATTTGTGTGCAATTTAAAATTGCACATTATTTTAAAATAATGTACCACCTTGTATTAAAAAGCCATTATGTCCACCTTGTATTATGAAGGAAAATCCATTATCTATCAATGTCCACATAATATTTAGGTTTGTCTTGCTGATCTAGTCAGGAATGCAATCTAGAAACAGTTTCAACTAACAATAATTATTTGTAAATATTTTCTGCACAAGCGAATGTACATAGTTAAGAAAAGAAATGGGACAATACCACTTCTCTTTATTAACATGTTACCCCTTGAAATATCATACTATTTATTGCAGACAAAACATGAAGGTTTCCCTTTTATCAACATTAAATACAATAATTCATGTAGTAAGTACATTAGCACTACAGAGACCAGGTATTACAAAGGTTGGGTCACACTTTCTTTGTCTATAAAGTTGTAAAATTTGTCCTTAATTCTGTAAAATGAAAAGTCTAAATCAGAACTGTTTAACAAAAATATGAGCCACACATGTAATTTTTTTATTTTCTAGTAACCATATTAAAAAAAAATTAAAAAGCACGTGAAATTAGTTTTAATACATTTAGTTTAACATGATATATCCAAAATAATTTTGGGGGGGACAGAGTCTCACTGTGTCGCCCCAGGTAGAGTGCTGTAGCATCACAGCTCACAGCAACCTCAAACTCTTGGGCTTAACTAATTTTTTTGCCTCAGCCTCCCAAGTAGCTGGGACTACAGGAGCCCTCTACAGTGCCCGACTGTTTTTTGGTTGTAGTTGTCATTGTTGTTTGGCAGACCTGGGCTGGGCTTGAACCCGCCAGGTCTGGTGTATGTGGCCAGCACCCCATCCGCTATAGGCACTGAGGCAATAAAAAATATATTAATGAGATATTTTATGTTCTTGTTTTCATATTAAGTCTTCAAAATCTAGAGAGCATTTTATTCTTAACGCACATCTCAATTCCAACCAGGCACATTTCAACTGCTCAACAGCTGCCCGTGGCTAGTGATGACCACATTGGACGGCCCAGGCCTGGAGGCACATTATTCCTAACCGCCAAGGGCTAAGACATAGTTGGCTGCAGATAGAGACCCCGCATCACGACTGTGCAGATGTGAATCATGTGAGATAAGCAGATGGATTCGAATGCCAGGTCTCCAGTGTGAATGTGGCTGTTGTCACTCAGACTTTTCAGAACCCTGTAGAACGTGATAAGTCCCAACTTTTGATCCCAGGTCACAGTCGAGAACCTCTGCTAGCAGATTTTCCCTGCAAGCACACGCCCGTGTGTGGTAGTCGGCGACCCAGATGCTGAGGCTGGGAAGCTGTTGCCGTCCCTCGCCCATGACTAACACAGAAAGGAGACTACAGCTCTGGGACCTGGCTGGCGGAGGGCAGGAGATTGCAATGTGCTAGCTGCCTTAGCTGCACTTATGATACATGAGATATTGGAGCTCCAGCAAGAACTTTTCACCTGGCAAGCAGAAACTGAAGGGAGAAATCTGCTAGAAGTTCTCACCTGCTGGCCTGTAACAAAGTCAAATGAGAAACAAGAAATGTGGGGTTTTGCAACACTGAAAAAAAATGAATGATTTTGTGCATGTACCTCCCAGCAAAAAGCTACCAATAAGACAGTCACCCCAGAACCAGCCCAACTGCACCATTAAGACTCCCTTTATCCTTTCAGATGAGCTAGAATAGGTAACACTGAATTAAAAGGGAGAAGACGAGCCGAGCGCGGAACTTCACAAACAAATGAGGAGATTTGACAGGTTTAAGAACCGTGACCAGAAGAGATTTTGGTGTGTGGTTATTTTCACTTAGAATCGCTGGGAGCAAATAGGCCTGAAGCTTAGTAAGGTTTTGGAGGAACTGTAGTGCCAAATAAATCCTAAGTCAGGTATATTCGTTTCCTGTGACAGCTGTGAAAAATTACCACCAACCTGGCGACTTCAAATAGCAGGAATTTATTCTCTCACAGTTCTGCAGGCCAAAGTCAAAAAACAAACAAACGAACCAAAAACGCTGGAAGCAGGCTTGGTTTCCTCTGGAGCCTCTCATGGAAAATGCATTCCCTGTCCCCGTCCTGTCGCTGTTTCTGGTGGTTACCGCCAATCCCTGGCACGCCTTGGCTTTTGGCTGTGTTACACTTCTGCGTCACTTCCCTCTGTCTCTCTTACAAGGATGCTTGGGAGTGGGTATGGAGCCCACGCGAATACCCCAGGGTAATGTAAGAGAATCCCCACAAGTCAAGACCCTCGATCGCACCTGCAAAGATGCTTTCTCCCCGGTCAGGTGACATTCACCGGTCTCAGAGACAGGACTGGGTAAGTCCAGGGACAGTGATCCCGCCTGCCGCCCCAGGCCCAAACAAACTTTGTGTCATCATTAAAGTAACCAGCAGATAATTCTGCACCAGCAAAAAGCTGGCTGCCAAAACAGGAAAGTGCCGAGGAGAGCACAAACTCTAACACCTGCTTCAGATGCCGCCAAAGAGTTTAACAAAACATCCGGAGTGTAAGCCAATGACAAGGAGAACGGCTCCAGGGGCAGAGGTGACAAGAGGGGCCACCGAGGAACTTGTCCTCCTGCAGGGCAGGGAGGCCTCCAGGCTTCTAGTCAGCAGGATTCGACAAATGTTCTGGCCCAAGTCCTGATAGATACTCCCCGCATCCCTCTCGAATATGGAAGATGGACTGTCCCGCTGCTGCTCCCTGCCCTGCCACAGGCATTCGGGCGGGTGCGAAGACACCTGGCCTGTTCCTTTGTAGTTGGGTGAGCCTCAAAGAGCTGCTGGACAGGACAGGCGTCAGCCGAGACCCCAGGCTGAGCAGAGCGCAGCGGCTGCCCTGGATTCATCGCTGCCCCTCCCTAGCGTGAGGGTGTGTCCTACGCAGAGGAGAAAGGTCAGCAGGGACACTTGAGCGGCCAGGGAGGTCCAACTCAGGTGAAGTCTGCTGTCACCCTCATTCCTTAGAGTACCAGAGCACCTAGACCTTGCTCAGGGCCTTGGCCACCCATCTACGGGTTACATTTTCCCATCCCTCGTGCAGTGAAGAGTGGTGGTGTGACTACACTGAAAACAATGGAACAGGAGTGGGACTGACAGACAGAACTTGCAGTCACTTCCTTGATTCTTTCTGCCTGATATTCCTCCTCCTTCCTCCCCACTGGCAGGGAAAGGGCAGCAGTGGGCCCCGATGAGAGTCCTGTGCTGGGAAGGCAGATCCCCACCCTTCCAGCCCCACCTTAGTTAGCTCTGCTCTATCTATTGCTTATTTCTAGCCCCTCTGTTAAACAGCTCAGCCTGTCATTAACTGATAGAACTTTCATCTAGCTCTCAAGAGCCCTAGTGTAAAATATGTGACATTTCAAGAAAAATAACAGGGAAGATGCACTTACTGGAAGAATGTGAGCGTTCTGAACATGGAAGCAGAGTCACAGCTCCTTTAAGAACTAGACCTTATAATTCTCCCCAAATGCCAGCCTGCTCACCAATTTTTCATTCAGTAGAAAACAAAAGGTCTGCCTCAGTGAGCTACAGAGGTGTGGACCTGGGTTGCATGACTGCTTGAGAAAACAATATAGTGGCTTAAAAAGAATAAACTGTGCTTCTAAATAGGAAATGGGAGAATATAAGAATTTTGCTGTGTAGAGTGGTCAGCAACAAGGCTGCACTCCCTTCCCCAATATGAAGGGGGGCCTATGGAATCCTTACCCTAAGTGCAGCAGATACTCATGGTAGAGTTTTACTCTAATCCTGAGCAACACTGCTCACTAAAATGATGATAAATGGGTAAACAGTGGCACATATGCAGAATAAAAAATAACCTTTATTTTTCTGCAGTGTACACAGGGAGGGGTAGGGTGATCTGCAGTCTCCTGAAGACACCATTTTATGAGTTCCCAAAGATCAAAGATTATGCTGAAAAGTGTCACTATACCCCAATAGTCCTTTTTCTAAACGGTGCTACAAAAATTTTAACAAATTCTTTTTTCATTTTCTTTGTAATGATGGTGCACAAATCTCCGATCTTAAAACTAAAGTGAATATACTCTACTATTCTTTGACCTTCCTGTATAAACAAACAAACAAAAAAACCAGTAATAATCAAATACACTTGGGGCTACATAAATAAACGTATGAGTGTGTGTATCTTGTCACATGACAAATGAAGCCCAGGAGCTGTGAGGGTTTAGACTGAGACAACCCAAGGATATATGGGAACGTTCCTGAGGGAAGATGACAAGGTTATTTTTTACAGAAATGTCAACAATAGATTAAATTCAGAGTCACTCCACCCTTAATGTAATAGTTGTCATAAACAAGGAGGCATGAGTTATCAGCTGTTCACATAAGCAGCTTTAGAAAATCATGAAGAAAAGATTAAATGCATATAATTTATAATCTGGGCTCCCCACAATCCCAAGGCTTTAACTACCAAACTCCACAAAGCCTCTGGGCGCCTCACTACTGACCTTCGCCACCACACGGGCTGACATTGGGCTGTCTATGGTATCAACTGATGATTCCTCAAAGAGTAATAAAAAACAATGCAAATGTAATCCATCAGGTGTTCAACCCCTTAAAGACGTGCATTGTAAAAATCAGAAAAGGAGAGAGGGCACACATTCCTACCCCTTCTGTAAGCGCCTGACAGACAGACCTATTCTGCTTGGGTGCTGCGTTTACTTTCTTAATATGTGGTATCCACTTTCTTTGTTGTGTGTGTGTATTATATGTGAATATATTCAAAAACATAAAAACAGATTCATATCAGTTTCTCTTTCCTGTTTACTACATGATACAATAAACCAAGATTTATAACCAATTCAATGGAAGCATCTTATTAATGTATTTAGTAATCACTTTTTTTTTTTTTTCTGGCCCGGGCCGGCTTTGAACCCACCACCTCCGGTATGTGGAGCTGGCGCCCCACTCCTTTGAGCCACAGGCGCCACCCTAGAAATCACCTTTTTTTCTCTAGATGATGTCTTATGTCAAATTATAAATGATGAGTTTTTAAGGTACAGACATTGCTTACCCAAAGTGATGTATTGCTTTTAATTTCCTAAGGATGATTTTTTTCACTTACTTTATTAAATTTTACTTCTATATGTGGGTGGTGCATGAATAGGAGAAATTAGCCCAAATATGAAGAGCTATTCTTTGAAACGGTTATTTTAAAGAATATAACAACTGAGGGCACCAGTTCTAGGGTCAGGCCTCCTGAATTTGAATCCCAGCTCCCCCACCCACTAGCTGTGTAACTCTGGGCCAGTTACTTAATTTCCCTAAGTTTCTTTTTCCTCATCTGATCAGAGGGCATATCAACAAAGTTTCCTTCTGTCTTAAGGATCAGATGAAATGAGGCATCTCAACTAGAAAAATAACTCAGGGGTTATTAAGTTCTCAGTAAGTACTGGATATTGTTATAAATACATTTACCTTGTTGCTTCCACACCTAGAAATAAAAATCGATTGCTATATTCAGTCAGAAAGAGTTACGTACACATCCTGCAATATGACAAAAAAAGGAATTTCTCCTTCTCCTTTATCACCATTAAACAGGACCAAAAAGACCAATTATTACACACATATATACTTGCTGTGTGACATAAAATTTTAAAACATCCAGTCTGTCCTCAATGTGCTACCCAGTTCAAGAATGTGTATAAGGTGTATAAGAATGTGTTATTTGGGGGCATTAGCATAACTCTAGGTTCATGGTTCATGTTCTGCACAGGACAAAGTGAACCCCCTTTCTGTGGCTGCTCATTCCCACACTTTGTCCTCTGAATGGCCTTTGTATTTGGAATATTCTTTATCCTGCTTTCTCCTTTCTTTTAGTATTCCCCTTTCAAATTACAGTCTAAAATACTTTTTCCAAAATAATGTCTCCTGACTTTCACTGCCATGCAAACCTTCGTATGCTACGCCCTGTGCCCTTTTCTTCTCATTCAAACACTCCCTTCCACAGTGTAACCACCCCCTCACCACTAAACTGGAAAATGTGAAGCCTTTCCCGACCTTCTTTCTCCCTCCTCACGGCACTTGTCAAGTTCAAAGTAGCCTACCACCAAAATATTTCCTGTCTAATCCCATCTGTTTGCTGCCCACTCCCTGAGCAAATTACGACTACTAAATTAAAATATTTTAAATGAACTTCTTTCTCTTGAAATACTGTGATTTAAAAAAAAATGTCCTAGGTTTCAACACATGCCCTGTTTCTTGTATATCTTTCTATTGTTTCAGTATGTTTGGTGTTAAGTATCCACATTCCACATCCACAGGCTCAATGACGATGAGAAACACGAGATATTCCTACTTTGTATTTCTATCATGTCACTAAAATGCTTCAAGAACGTGATTAAAATTTCGTATTTAATTAACACAGTAGCCTCTGATGATTAAGCCCTCTTAAATACAAAGGCTATTACAGGTTAGCTCTTAAATGTGCATTAGTAAGGAATCCGCCGAACCTGAAAGCCCATTACAATATGCCCCTTCTTAATAACTTGATAGTGTTATCACATACAAACATGCTGAATCATCAACTTCCCATTGGGATTTTAATATTAAAAAGGCAAAAGATGCTCACAAAAGATACTAGATCACCATAGTAATAAAAAACAAATTTAAAAAATGAAGAAAAGATTCTCAATATATCTAGTGCTTTAGAAACCGTGGATCTGATAGCCAAAAATCTTCCTATTTATGTAGATTGAATGCGTGAACCCAATATAAACATAAATATAAAAAATTATAAAAGTACCTAAAGGTGACCCTCCTGTTACAAGACCCTGGGAGCTATAGAAAATCAAACACTTTTTTCTCCATGAACAGGATGTATTGATCTTTGGTGAAACTTTTACATTAAAGAAATGTTTGATTCTCAAACAGCTGCAGAAATTCAGAAAGGTTGATATTTTACAAATGATAAAAGAATTGTGATGGCTTCTCACAGGCTGGTAAGAATTTTTGAGCTGTTCTCCTGAACATAGTCCATCTTCTCTGACATTAGTATCATTTATAGCATCCAGAGGGCATTTGAATTCAGCAGACTTCTCGGAAGCCCAGAAGGGATTCATTACGTATCTTTTCCAAAGTTAATGTCTTTGTATTTGCATAAAAATACAATTCCAACCCAGCTTCCAATCAGAAGTGATAGGAGAGCATTGTGGACATCTAGTCTAAAGATTTTCATATCTGAATAGCTCATGAGGACAGAGCTGCACTTTCGCTATTGACCTTTCTGCCCTTTATCATTGAATTATGCCGTACTATGAAAGGATGTACAAGCTTAGAAAAACATCCTTCACAAACATGGCACAGCTTATCCTGAGGAGAGATGTGTGATGCGTTTTGTAACAAAATACCATCAGCCCTTTCTTCAAAGTCACAGAGGCACTTCTATGCAAAGTCCAAAAATGGGAAGTGTTTTAAATTTCTGCTCTGTGTAATTCCCCTTTTAAGTAATCATAGAAAGCGGGTGGTCGCAATGCTTTGATCTCACCCTTGTCGCCTACCTATAGGAAGATACTAAATAGTTAAACGGATAACTCGCTGGGTGAGCTGTCTGTGCCCAGAGCACAGAGCGAGACTTACTTAGATTCCCAAACTTCAGTCACAGACAGAGCGTTAACAGGAAGTGAATGTCATTGGATTTATTTCTTCATTTGGGAGCCCTTTAATGATAGAGTGACAGTATGCTCTGATTTGCCTGAGAAGGTCACTTTTTCTACTATTGACCTGGCATAGTTATCAATACTGTCCCCTCAAAGACCCCCCAGAAGATAATAAATTGCCTCTCTAACACAGCCTTCATATACACCTATGCCAGGATGGTTTCAGGTTTCACGAAATGTGCAAAAGTTTTCTGGTCAAAGAATGAAATTCTTTTCCTGCCTAAAATCACAGAAGCCACAGTCAGTCACAGAGCAGCAGCCTCTGAGTCACGTTGTGAGGGCACATCTCAGCCTGGTCAGCAAGGAAGGCCTGTGAACCCCAGTGCACAAAAGCAGCCAAGGCAAAGTGGATTAATAAGACAAAATAGATTGGCGAAGATGAGGGCAGCTCAGGATACAGACTAGGTAGGAAATCATCTGGTCATTCGGAGATGAGAGTTTTACCTTGCCAATACCCTAAAGATGAAGAGTTGGCACTTCTAAAAAGAACCACACTGTTGGGCGGCGCACCTGTGGCTCAAGGAGTAGGGTGCCAGTCCCATATACTGGAGGTGGCGGGTTCAAACCCAGCCCCGGTCAAAAACTGCAAAAAATAATAATAATAATAATAATAATAATAAAAAGAATCACACCGTAATTATACCTGTATGATGTCAGTATTTCACATAGTGTACACATTCGTGTGGATGAACCATCAGCCATTGTGCGGGGCGTGGCTCATCGTGGCGTTTGGTGGTTCCTCCTGAAGACCTTCCTGCTGCTTGTTTCGCCACTGAGGTTACCAAGCTCTGAAATCTTTAAATGTAGATCCACACTCAATCTCAAATCAGTGAGGCAACCCTCTCGGATGCCAAAACCACATGCAACCCTCTAAGGGCAAAAATAGCAATGAAATCTGCAATCATGCAAGAATCCTGGGTCACGGGGAGCAGGGAAACTCTTCCAGGGCATCCAGGAGAACAGTTTTCACCCCCCAGATGCATAACGCAAAGGAAAACACTTCGGGTTTGCAATCAGAAAATGTGGACGTAAGTACTATGTATGAACTAAATGAGCTCAGTTCAGTTTCTTACCACTCTGAACATCACCTTCTGAGAGAGAAAAGGCAGGTGATAATCAGACTGATTTCCCAGGGCTATTTTTAGGATCTCATGAGTCAAAGTATAATCATAGATGGGGGATGCTAGCAGGAAACTCAGGGCTGCTGGTACACCCTCATTCTCTTCATCCCTTTTCTAAGACTCCTTTCAAATTGTTCAGACTCCAGTTGTATGAAAGATATTACTTTCTTCCCCTGCTCATTTCTTTTATCATTTACTGGCATATGGGCAAAAAGAAACTTGGGCTTGTCAGCACACACAAATCTGTTTCCTACCACATTTGTCTTGTTGAATCCAGTTAACTCCACTCTTGAGTTTATTAATAATATAATTAATGACACTTGTCTAAATACTTCATTTATCAGTATTTGTTTTATTGCCATGAAGAAACAGCCTTACCTTATTTTTGTCTCCTTCTGAGAAATGAAACAATTTCAAGTAATCAAATGACGATAGTATGGTTCTGTATTCTAAGGAAATTACACCCCTCTCCCGAGGAGTATGTAATTAGTGACCGATCTCAAGGTAACCAGGAGTAAGTGCATTGATTCATCCTCTTGAAGATTATCCGGTTTATAGTTTATTTAAAATTACATCTCTATCTGCCAGGAAATAATTCAATGACCTTTTATGCTTCATTCTAGAAACCAATTTTTTTTTCTTTTATTCAAGGCCGTTCACAGTTAGGTATATATATTTTTAAATAAAAGGTTAGAAATTTAGATTGCAGTTGAGAGAATTAAAATCAGTTCAATATTTGAGAAAGAGAAAATAATTCCAAGCCGCTGATCTTTAGCAAGCAAAAACACAACTCCATTTCACAAACTTCCTTTCTACACTCCTGTTTAACTGTTAGTACCCAAAGGCTGAATTTCTACAGTGATTGAAAATTGGCATTCAGCTACATATGTTGCCAGTGTCCTAGAATTAGTTCTTGATTATTTTTCTGAAAAGTTCAAGCTTCATACTTATTCTCTCATAGCACTTCTGTAGAAAAACAAATGGGCATCAATATGAACATTGCATAAATTTTACAAACTCGTTAAGATAGTGACACAACCACATGACCACTAGGGATTAGATCCCAACCCAATGCATAGGAAATTCTTGCTTTATGTTGCAGTCACCACAAATAGAACTTAAAGTATCTTAAATTTAAATTTATGCTTATCAACTAGAGTTATTCGGAAGTATCTAAGAAGTGGTGTAAGCTACCAGGACAAAACTAACGATAGGAGATTTACAGATAAATTTAAAACTAGAGAACTGACAAGGAACACATAATGTACGTTGTATTTTTTACACACCTGCAGGCACTCATCTACTCAACAGATATTCACTAAATGTCCCCTTTGTGCTAAGCATCATTTTAGATTATTAAGACATACTAGTTAACAAATATTCCTGCCCTGAAAGAGCTCACATTTTACTAACTGGAGACATACAGTAAAAATGTAGGTAATAAAGTACATAGTACCTTGGAAGTATAAAAGTGCCATGAAAATTAAAATAAAGAGGGTCAATACTGTGGGATAACATGGGGAAGGATATTTGTATCTTTTATCATCTTTTCTGCCAGAAAATGGCTAATACTTACAAAATCATTAGTACAATTAGTATTTTTTTAAATATCCATGAGCTCTTAAAGTCCTAAATTGGCCATTTTTCTTAACATCTGTTAAAAGTATTCATCACTGAAATTAATAAAATACATAACTAAACAAAGAGAGAAAGAGAAACATATGTCATCGTAAACGTGATGGCATCTATTTAGTTCCAAAGGTGATGTTATGTTAGTCATATCAATGAAATTATGTTCTGACACTGTACACTAAAAATGGTATTTGTAATTATGTGGGGGAAAAACAGCTGGTGCTTTAACACAGCTGTCGATCTTGTGTGGAACCAATTTATTTCAGTTGATATCATAAGTATGACAGGTTCAGTAATGTCTCCCGCATAGTTACACAACCATGTTTACTGTGAGGTCACTGTCACATTCAATGTAGAAGCACATTGTTTTCACATGTCTCTAATGATTCTGTTGTTACAAGAAAATAGATGTTGGTGACACCCCAGAACACAGTAGTCCCCAGGGCAGTAGTCAAGGCACCTTGCATGGTCCCAATCTTTCTATAAACTGCATCTGTTTCTCATGTAGAACTCAGTTGAAGAAACATTACTTGAATGTCTACTAAATGCCATGGTTTTTGCAAGGAATATTATGTTTAACAAATCATGCTTCTCATCCTCAAGGAGTGATCTCACAGAAGGGTTGGCAAAATGCATGAATACCTGCAAATTTAGAAGATGTCTGTAACTGAAAGTAGACACCAGATATTTTGAACTATATTCTGATTTGGCCGTCGTTACTCAGCACTTTCTGGATCTCAGAAACTTCACTCTGAGCTTCTTGGGCCTATATATTTTATTTGCTGATTTTTCCTATTCTAAAGGACACTTGCAAATGTGAAATTTGCAGTCGCGAATTGGGACTGGAGAAGGGGTCTGCTCAGAGGCAAAGCAAGCAGTCAAGCAAGATACGCCTTTGTAAAAACACCGGGAATTGTGCCGAAGAGTCGCAAAAAGAAAGAAAAGGTTTGGGAAAAGGAACCTGTCAGTGGCCTGGCAAGGGCCAGTGCATCCACCAAAGCAGAGGCTCCTAATCGTCTGTACCATGGACCTGGTCTCAGAGTGATGTTTCCAAATGTATGAAGTAAATTAAATAGCATTACAAAGGAAACCAGTGAACAATAAACATGAAATTATTTTAGTGTCATACAGGAATACATGAGCCTCTTTTATAGCACATTAAATCACAAGCGATTGTCATGTATCTAATAACACCTATAATTTTAAAGTAGTGTGGAATATAAATGAGATATTTTGAAATATCTGTAACTGTGATATGATATATGAACATCTGTGATTTCTAGTGATGACAAAGTCACAGGTGCCGCTCATACAGTGGTTTTCTGCCTTCAATCACAATTGAAAGATATGCTACATTTCACATTCTTAACATATGTTATATTTTGGTGATTATAGAATGCACCATTCGCCTTCCTACCCTCAGTCACTGGCCTGTGGCACAGACCTAACTCCTAATGCCAGCATCATTCAGCAATTTAATTTCCCAAGGCTTCACAAAAGCCACATCTTATCAACCGCACACATTTTGCAAAGAAGAATAAACCTCATTATACCCTTCAAACTTCCCCGTCACCAGCATTACTGGGCCCACGATAATGTGCACGTGGATAAATCGTTCTATTTACTCAGTCTTGGGTCTGATAAATGCACCACCATTCACTGCCATTTTTGAAACCACAAAAATCATGTAATTTTAATCATGACTACAGCTTGCCAGAAACACAAGAAACACCGGTACATAGAATCAAGACAAGTCTATTAAGACATACCATCAAGCTCAGGTGATTTATAAAGTCAAGATATTACGGCGGAAGCAATTGTTTACCAACTGACAACAGCAGCAAAAACACGTACGAGATGGGAAACTCCCGGAATTCTGGTGTCTGGGAGCAGACTGTCAAAGCCGGTGGAGAAAGAAAACAAAGCATGAAAACGGTGTCAACAAACACAGAACATCTATTGGAATGCAGACAGGCAGCCTGGCTCATCAGAGGGCAAATCAAGGAAACAAAAATAATAAAAGCCATTGGTTTGATTCATGGGTTGGTGTGGGACCGTGTGGTGTTCAGTTTCTAGAGCCGCTTCCTCTCTGGCACCTACAACAAACATCTCTCATCTGACAAAGTGGAGCACTCACCCACTAAAAAGAGAGGGTACATAATATGCATTTCAGAGGCCCAGATCGGTGATTTTCAACCGTGTGCCATGGCACTCTAAGGTGCCCTGAGAGGATCTTAGGCGTGCCAAGAAAAATTTTTAAAAATCATTAATTAAATTAATTCTGAAAAAACTTTAAAGCACAGGAAGTACATGCATTTTTCTTCTTTTTTTTTTTTCTTTTGATCCATGGAATCTAAGCGTGCCGCGGAAGTTTAACTGCAGGTTCAAGTGTGCCGTGAGGTTAAAAATGGCTGGAAAACCCTGCTCTGGGTGTCATTAATGACCTTCAGATTAGGTGAACACAGCAGCTTCCTGGCCAACAGCCTCTCTGCTGGGCAGAAAATAGCACCTTTGAATGCACAAATGGGAGAAAGAAGGTGCCTGTCAAGTGACTAGAGAGGGATGCCAATTTCTACGAGTCTAAGAAAAGAAGTGGGGAAAACGGGGGAGGAGAAGTAGAGGAAGAGAGTCAGGCCCGCGGTGTTTAGGAAAGGAGCCCTCCAGAGAGAGACAGTCACGGCCGCCTGATGGACCCTAGAACCCTCGTCTGGGGGAGATGGGGCAGACAGCTCAAAGTCACCTGTACTCTGGGTGATTCTCACAAACAAAAAGCTATAGAATTTAAAAACCTCGTAATTAGCTTGGAAAATGTGAATATCATCTTACCCCATTTTCTAAAACCTGTGAGACTCCCAGAGCCCAATGATGCCTCACGGGGGCGGGAACTGAGATGGAATGTTCTATAATGAAAGTACAAATGCAAAGTTTATCTGGCTTACCCAGTTCTTAACAACAATCTTTGTTAGAAATTTCTAAAAATATGCTACACTTCTTTGTGCCTTCTTAAACTGTCTGATCACTTTATGCAATCATTTCAAGGAAAAATGAAAAGTTGCAAGTCATGTAATAGGTGAGTCACAAAACCTGAATAAAGTTCATGGAAAATAAACATAGTAAAGATACTGTAAATAAATCTCAGATAACACCCTCAAACTTATTACCTGGCGATGCTCATCTGACCCCAAAATATACTATTAGTCCTTTTTTTCTTTTCTCCTTTCAAACCTATTCTTTTCCTCTTACTATCCATTCCCCAGTGTTTTAGAACTGAAATAATTCTCTTCTGAGCCAAATTTCCCCTCAGAAACATGCGCAGTTATTGTGTATCTCAAGATTTCCGACTTGAGATTAATTTTTAATGTATGTGCACTTATGTGAAATATAAAAATCACTATAGAGAATGTGCTAGGAATAGAAACAAATGAGTTGGAGGGGAGAGTGAGTCATGTGGTAGATTGTACTTCTTTTTTAATTTTTTTTTTTATTAAGTCATTTGTACATAGATCATGAATACATTTACGCCATTATGGGATTCAACATGTTGATTATTTGTGCAAATTGGAGTGCTTACATCCTAGTAATCAACATAGCCTTCACCTCATTTACCCAAATACAGCATTAAGGCATTGGTGTTCTACACCTGATAGATCCAACTTGTGCTTGCAATATGCTCCATGGGTGGGGTCCCCATACTGACCCTCCCTCTATTAGCCTCCCCCCTCCTTTCCCCTTTCCTTCCCCTTTCCTCGTTCATCCTAGGCTATAGTTGTGTTTCATTTTTCATACGCAACTGTGAGTGATCATACATTGGTTTCACAGTAGTACTGAGTACATTGGATATTTGTTTTTCCATTCCTGAGATACTTTACTAAGAAGAAGATTTTCCAGCTCCCCTGTGAGAGGGTTATATATCTTCACCCTATCAACTTCAGCCTTGACTAAGTGTCTCACTGGCAAATAAAGTGGAAGCAATGGGATGTACCATTCCCAACGGACACTCCTGTGCCTTTGCCGTGAGATTGACATGACCGAAATCGGGGCTGCTTCTTTAGTCTGGATCCTGGAATAAAGCTGACACAGTACAAAGTCAGGATGAATGAATAGTATGAGCAAGAAAGAAGTTTCTGCTCTTGTAATCCACCAACATTTGTGTAGTTTTGTTAATGAAGCATAACTAGCACACACTGACTGTCCAGGACTGAGCAGTTATCAGTGAACACATTCCAGTGGCACAATCCTACTACAAGTGCTGGTTACCTCTGTCCTAGAATCTCAGTGCAGGCATGGTGCTTTCATTCTTGAACCAAGAGATAATATCAAAGAGATAGCGCCAGACCGGTGTTGCAGGGAATAGCCCAAAGTCAACAGTTTCTGCACCGTTCAACCTTTCTAGACCACCTAACTGCTAAGTCTCACATCTCATTAGCTTTGATAGCTCTAATGCAGTGACTTCCAACTGGTGTGCTGTGAGAGGATCTTAGGTGTGCCAGGAAAATTTTTAAAGATCATTAATTTAATTCTTTTCAAAAAAGTTCAAAGCACAGTAAGTATAGTCTCTTTTCTACTCTTCTTTTTTTTTTATGTTTTATTTATTTATTTATTTATTTTATTTATTTATTTTTTTATTGTTGGGGATTCATTGAGGGTACAAGAAACCATGTTACACTAGTTGCATTTGTTGGATAAAGTCCCTCTTACAATCGAGTTTTGCCCCCAAAAGGTGTGGCACACACCAAGGCACCAAGGCCCCACCCCCCTCACTCCTTCCCTCTCTCTGCTCTTCCTTTCCCCACCCCTCCCTCATTCTTTCTCTCTCTGTTCTCCCCTTCCCTCACCCTCACCATGTCAATTATTGTCATTAATTGTCCTCATATCAAACTTGAGTACATGGGATTCATGCTTCTCCATTCTTGTCTACTCTTCTTTTTGATCAACATAATGTAAGTGTGCAGAAGTTTAACTATAGGTTCAAGTGTGCCACGAGATTAAAAGAGTTGAAAATCACCGATCTAGTGGATTGACCATGTAGTACATCATTTCTCCACGTGCTAGCAATCCCCTCAACTTTCTACCTTCTGTGTTATTGAAGAGTAGGAGAAGGTAAGAAGAAAAGTGAGAAGGGGAAGGCAATATATAAGGATTCCAGTCCTATACCCAGACACACAAGAAGTATGTTATATTCTGAAGTAGCTAACTCTGTCTTTAACCTGTATTTTACGGACTTCTTTATCAAGCCATCATTTTGAGATTTCATGTAGGGGTTGGCTAAAAAAAAAGTAGAAGAGGAGGTTCTGGGTCATAAGTCCATAAAGATTGTCACCAAGATATTTACTGTTCTGGCTCTTAAAGCTCCTAAATGTTTATGACTGGCAGGTGCTTCTGAGGCACCTGGAGAACTCCTTCCTCAAAGTGGCTATCCACCTCTCTAACTGGTAATCCTGCAGCAGCACCAGGCCAAGGATCTTGCAGCCTCCCAAACTGCACTGCCAGGGACCCGGACGATGCTTCATCTCACACACCTGGGCCTCCCCAGGACTCTTGAGCATGAGGGGGAATCCTGCTACTTTTGTGTTTAGGGACAAAAACTTTTTTTTATAAGTGGCAACTTCTACCTTTCCTTGGGCTTGAATTTTCAAGGCAAATGCAAGCAAGAATAAAAGACAATTTCTGCATCTCACCCAGCCAAACCTCTACTCTGAGCTAAAAGAAAGCAAGCAGATAACTTGATTGTGTGGGAAGGAAAGCAATGAGGAAAAGACAGGGGTGGGGGTAAATTTTTTTTTTCTTACTTCACGATACTTTTTTTGTTTGTTGGTTTGGGATTCATTGAGGGTACAAAGAACCAGGTTACATTGACTGTATTTGTTAGGTAAACTCCCACTTATAATTGTGTCCCACCCCAAAAGGTGTGTCACACACCATGACCCCTCCACTCCCCTTCCTCTCTCCCCTTCTCCCCCCATGTACTAGGTCATTAATTGTCCTCCTATTAGAATTGAGTACATAGGATTCTTGCTTCTCCATTCTTGTGATGCTTTACTAAGAAGAATGTGTTCCACTTCCATCTGGGTTAATACAAAAGATGTAAAGCCTCCATCCTTTTTAATGTCTGAATAGTATTCCATGCTGTATATATACCACAGCTTGTTAATGCATTCCTGGGTAGGTGGGCATTTGGGCTGTTTTCGCATTTTGGTGATTGTAAATTGAGCTACAATAAACAGTCTAGTGCAAGTGTACTTATGGATTTTTTCCCTTCTGGGTAGATGCCCAGTAATGTGATTGCAGGATCAAATGAGAAGCCTAGCTTGAGTTCTTTGAGAGTTCTCCATACTTCCTTCCAAAAAGGTTGCATTAGTTTGCTGTCCCACCAGCAGTGTAAAAGTGTTCCCTTCTGTCCACATCCATGCCAGCATCGCAGTTTTGAGCTTTTGTGATGTGGTGCCATTCCCACTGGGGTTAGATGATATCTCAGGGTTATTTTGATTTACATTTGTCTGATAATTAGAGACAATGAGCATTTTTTCATGTTTGTTAGCCATTCATCTGTCTTCCTTAGAAAAGGCTCTGTTTCTCTCTTACCCATCAATATAAGGGATTGTTGGATTTTTTCACTTTGAGTATTTTGAGTTCTCTGTAGATCCTAGTTGTCAAGCTTTAGTCTGATTCAAAATATGCAAAATCCTTTCCCCTTGTGTAGGTTGTCTTTTTCCTTTGGTTGTTGTCTCCTTAGCTGTACGGAAGCTTTTCAGTTTGATTAAGTCACATTTGTTTATTTTTGTTGATGTTGTAATTGCCATGGAAGTCTTCTTCAAAAAGTCTTTCCCCAGGCTGATACCTTCAAGTGTTTTTGCCATGCTTTCTTCAAGGATTTTTATCATTTCATGCCTTAAGTTTAGGTCTTTTATCCATCTTGAACCAATTTTTGTGAGTGAATAAAGGTGAGGGTTCAGTTTCAGTCTTTTACATATGGATATCCAGTTCGTCCAGCACCATTTATTTAAGAGGGATTCTTTTCCCCAGTGTATATTCTTGTTTGGGTTTATAAAAGATCAGGTGGTTGTAAGGTGTTAGTTTCATTTCCTGGTTTTCTATTTGATTCTAGATGTCTATGTCTCTATTTTTGTGCCAATACCATGCTGTTTCGACTACTATGGCCTTGTCATCATAAAGTAGTCTACCTAAAATCTGGTATAGTGATACCCCTGGCTTTGTTTTTATTACTAAGAACTGTCTTAGCTATACAGGATTTTTTCTGATTCCATAAAACACAAAGAATTATTTTTTCCAAGTCTTGAAAGTATGATGCTGGTATTTTAATAGGTATGGCATTGAATCCGTACATTGCTTTGGGAAACATAGACTTTCTTCTGCTGGGTTTAGGCATAGATTGTTCTTCTTTTTCCAATTCCATAAGATGCCATGTAGTTTGTTGACATTCTATCTTTCAGTTTTTGAATATAGGCATCTAAAGCAACAAATTTTCCTCTTAGGACTGCTTTTGCTGTATTCCACAGGTTTTGGTAGCTTGTGTATTCATTGTTGATATGCTCAAGGAAGTTAATGATTTCCTCTTTTATTTCTTCCTGCACATATCTGTTATTCAGCATAAGGTTGTTTAATTTCCATCACTTTGTGTGGGGTTGAACATTTTTGTTGGAGTTGAGTTCCACCTTTAATGCCTGGTGGTCTGAGAAGAAACAAGGTAAAATTACAATTCTTTTGATTCAATTGAGGGTTTTTTTGTGTCCTAGGAAATGATCAATTTTGGAGAATGTTCCAAGGACCATGATAAGAATGTATATTCTTTATCTTTGGGATGGAGTGTTCTATATACGTCTATTCAGCACAGTTTTTCTAGGGTCTTGTTTAAGTCCCTTATATCTTTGTTTAATTTCAGTTTAGAGTATCTGTCTAGCTCTACAAGAGGAGTGTTAAATTCCCCTGTTATTATGGTCTTATTGGTTATTATATTACTCAGACTAATTACGGTCCATTTCAAGAATCTGGGAGCATTTAAGTTGGGTGCATAAATATTTAGAATTGAAATGTCTTCTTGTTGTATTTTTCCCTTGGCCAAAATGAAGTGTCCATATTTGTCTTTTTTGATGTTAGTTGCTTTAAATCCACTTGTATCTGAAAATAAGATTGCAACCCCTCTTTTCTTCTGAATTCCATTTGCCTGAAAAATTATTTTCAAACCCTTAACTCTGACTTTTAATTTGTCTGTCCAGGCTAGGTGTGTTTCCTACAGACAGCAAATGGATGGCTTGTGTTTGTTTTTTTATCCAATCAGCCAATCTATGCCTCTTCAGTGGGGAATTGAAGCCATTAACATTTATTGAGATAATTGATAAGTATGGTAGCATTCTACTCATCTTATTTTGTGAAAGTTCATTGCTTAGTTTTATCTTTTGCATCACTGTGGAAGCTAGATTTTGTCATTTCTGGGTGCTTACTTTGCTGGTGGTCCATTGTGAAGATCAGTGTAAAGAACAAGTTGAAGTGTGCGGCACCTGTGGCTCAGTGAGTAGGGTACTGCCCCCATATACCAAGGGTGGTGGGTTCAAACCCAGCCCTGGCCAAACTGCAATAAAAAAATAGCTGGGCATTGTGGTGGGCACCTATAGTCCCAGCTACTCAGAAGGCCGAGGCAAAAGAATCTCCTAAGCCCAAGAGCAGGAGGTTGCTGTGAGCTGTGATGCCATGGCACCCTACTAAGGATGACAAAGTAAGACTCTGTCTCAAAAATAAAATAAATAAAAAATAACAGGTTGAAGTATTTCCTGTAGAGCTGGTCTTGTTGTGGCAAATTTCCTCAAAGTTTTCATATCAGTAAAAACATTAGATTTCTCTGTCAATTTTAAAGCTTAGCTTAGCAGGGTGTAGAATTCTGGGCTGGAAATTGTTTTGCTTAAGTAGATTAAAAGTAGATGACCATTGTCTTCTGACTTGAAAAGTTTCATTAGAGAAGTGTGTGGTCACCCTGATTTATTTGCCCCTGGAGGTGAATTGATGCTTACTCCTAGAAACTTACAGAATCCTTTATTTTGTCTTCACTTTGGACAGGTTCATCACAATGTGTCTTGGAGAAGCTCTATTTGAGTTGAGACAACCTGGGGTCCAATATCCCTCTGAAAGGAGTATGTCAAAATCTTTGGTAATATTTGGGACATTTTCATTTACAATATTCTCTAATATGGCTTCCATACTCTGGGGCATTCTTCTTCCCCTTCTAGGATTCCTAGAACTAATATGTTTAATGCCCTTTATCCCTAATTATTAGAGAAATGCAAATCAAAATAACCCTGAGATATCATCTAACCCCAGTGAGAATTGCTGGCATGGGTGTGGAGAGAAGGGAACAATTTTACACTGCTGGTGGGAGTACAAACTAATATAACCTTTTTGGAAGGAAGTATGGAGAACTCTCAAAGAACTCAAGCTAGGCTTCTCATTTGATCCTGCAATCACATTACTGGGCATCTACCCAGAAGAGAAAAAAATCCTTTTACCATAAGGACACTTGCACTAGACTGTTTATTGCAGCTCAATTTACAATCACCAAAATGTGAAAACAGGCTATATTCCCACCACCCAGGAATGCATTAACAAGCTGTGGTATATATATAGCATGGAATACTATTCAGACATTAAAAAGGATGGAGGCTTTACATCTTTTGTATTAACCTGGATGGAAGTGGAATACATTATTCTTAGTAAAGCATCACAAGAATGGAGAAGCAAGAATCCTATGTACTCAATTCTCATAAGAGAACAGTTGATGACCTAGTACATGGTGGGAGGTGGAGAAAGGGCAGAGCGGAGAGAAAGAAGGAGGGAGGGGTGGGGGAAGGGAAGAACCAAGAGAGGGAAGGGCGGAAAAAGAGCAGAGAGAGGAAAGGAGGGGTGGGGGAAGGGAAGTGCAGAGAGAAGGAAAAAGAGAGAGGTGGGGGTGGGTGGCAGTGTGTGACACACCTGTTGGGGGAGGGACTTTACCTAACAAATGCAATCATTGTAATCTGGTTCTTTGTACCCTCTATGAATCCCCAACATTAAAAAAAAAAAAAGTCATCTCAAAAAAAAAAAAAAAAAATGTTGATATTTCCCAGCCATGAGCATGGTACATTCTTCCATTTGTTAGTATCTTCTGCTATTTCTTTTCTTAGGGTTTCATAATTTTCTTTATAGAGGTCCTTCACCTCTTTTGTTATATATATTACTAGGTATTTCATTTTCTTTGAAGCTATTGTGAAGGGGATTGTGTCCTCAATTAACTTCCCATCTTGGCTGTTATTGACATATACAAAGGTTACTGATTTGTGGACATTGATTTTATGTCCTGAGACATTACTGTATTTTTTGATCACTTCCAGGAGTCTTGTGGTGGACTCTATGGGTTTCTCTAAGTACAAGATCATATCATCAGCAAAGAGGGAGAGTTTGACCTCAAGGAGGCAAATTTTCAATTAGTCTTACTCCCTGGCTCAAAATTACAAAAACGTTGTGGAGAATTTCTGTGAACAGCCCATAAGAGTCAACATTCTAATCCCCAGAGCCTGTGAATGTGATGAGATATCACTTTGGGTTATATTACATAGCACAGTTTACCTCAAGAAAGAGAGATTGTCCAAGTGGGCCTGATCTGATCTCACGAGCCATTTAAAAACAAAGCGACTTCTGTGGCTGGAGATTCATGCCTATAATCCTAGCTACTCTGCGAGGCTCAGGCAAGTGGGTTGCCTAAGCTCAGGAGTTCAAGAACAGCCAGAGCAAAAGTGGGACCCTGTCTCTACTAAAAATTCAAAAACTAGCCTGGCATAGTCACACATGCCTATAGTCCCAGCTACTCAGGAGGCTGAGGCAGAATGATCACTTGAGCTCAAGAGTTTAAGATTGCTGTGAGCTGTGATGATGCATGGCACTCTGCACAGGGAGACAGAGTGAGAATCTGTCTCAAAAAAAAAAAAAAATAATAATAATAATACAAAAAGACTTTGGCTGGTGGCAGAAAGGAAGGTAGAAAAGATATTTAAAACATGAGAAGAACGTGATACACAGTTGTTGCTTCCAAGATGGAGGGGCCTCAAGTTGCTGAAGGGACACCTCTGTCAGACAGATGCCAGCCAACCGGGACTTAGACCCACAAACACAAGCAACTAGATGTGCCAGCACTTAATGAGCTGGAAAGAAGATTTTTCCTTGGAGCTTCCAGAAAAAGAGTCTATTGAGCCAATACCTTGTTTTTGACCTTGTAAGCCAACAACCCAGCCGAGCCCACCTGGGCTTCTGCCCTCCAGAACTGTGAACATACAGCTCTGTTATTTTAGTCAGCTATCTTTGTGGTAATTTGTTACACAGCAGCAAAAGACAAATGCAACCATATTCCCTGTACCTAACTTCTACAAAGTAAGTTCACAAACTTCCGAAGCACAACTAATTATTCTCCAAGGACCAATTTTCCTTAGTCAAATGGTTTAGTTAAAAAATAGGGCCTGCCTCCCTTATCCTTCTTAGAATATTAAAATGGCGTTCACTAAATGTATATGAAACAGTGATTGTGTTTTTTTCCTCTGTAAGGTCTCCATACGTGCTCACAACTCATTTTAGATCTTTCCTTGGACTGAAATAAAAGTGGTAACTTAATATGCTCAAACTAGTAACTTATCAAGGACACTCAGGTTTTCTCCAATGTTGGAAAATACGCTAGCTCTATGCTTAGAAATTTAGGATGTGATTCTTAATAACTAACGGAATTGAGATTACAAGAATTTAAAAAGAGATTCTGGGAGCAAGATGGCGGTTGGGACAGACACATAGCTCATCTCTCCCAGGACATCAGGTGAGAGGGAGGGGGCTCTGGATCTTTCCCTGTGTGGATTATTGGTGTGGATGGACAGCTGGAGATGTACAGTGAATTGGTGGATTGCTGTATTTGAGGTGTAGTTCACAACCTTGGACTCTGATATAGACTTTTCCCATGCCCTGCAGAGACGGCTGACAGCCAGCCCCTCCCATAGGGAGGACAGCAGTTCACAACTCACAAAACCTAATTGATGAAAATTTCAGTGAAGCGTGGATTCCTGAGTTTGGAGACCAGAAAGGGGTGCTACTTGGAGCCTTAGAGGATTAGGCAGCCCAAGGGAGCATCGAAGGGAGGGGATCCTGCCAGAAAACAGACATTTTGAATTGTTCTAAATGGCAGACACCTTTTCCCCAGATCATTGGGAGTAATTGAACAGACAGTGCCATCCCTGGTGGGGAATCCTGGTGAGGCCTGACTGTTCAGGGTGCGCAGGGAACTGGGGCTTGGAGGAGACACTCTGAGCTGTGGAAACTGGTGAAGAGGGTCCCTGTGCACTGCAGGGGTGGAAACGGCTGCAGTCCCGAGTGGCAGCAGCCAGAGCTGGGGCAGCCAGCAACCACGCAGCCACAGTTTCAGCAGCCACAGCAGCCATCCCCTCTCCCACAGCCTATGGCAGTTGCCAATTTGTGAGAGAATGTGGGAGCAGGGTGGAGAGATTAATGCAGTGTGGACTCCTGCACCAAGTTTGGAGATCGGATGGGAGTGCCGTCTGGAGCAGAACACCCAAAGTAGGGCATCTTTTAGAAAACAAACTGTTGCAGAAACTCCAAAAATGGTGACTGAACCCATAGAGTGGTTACCATAGTAACAAAGTAAATAGGGAATCAGGTATAAGCCTGGGTACCACTCACAGCACCATCCAGTGTCCATAAGTATATCACATTATAAATTTATTCACACTAAAATTGACTTCTACCTCATATATATAGATGTGTATTTCTATATATATAAATATATATACAAGAATAATATTTTTGAGGTTGGGTTTTTTTTTCATCCTTTTCTTGGAGGAGCCATTGATAATTTTTTATTTTACTTTTTTTCTTATGGTATTTTTATTTCTTCTACTTTCAATTGTATTTTTCTTTTTCCTTTCTTCTTTTTTGTAACTCTTTTATGAACACTACTTTTTTTTCTCTCCCCTTCCTCTTCTTCCCTTCTTATGGTTTCTGAGAGTGCTTACATCAGATTTTTTAGAGGTTTTGTTTTTCCCAAGTATTTTACAAGTATCATTATTTTTATGTAGATTTTGTTGTTGTTGTTTGGTTTTTTGTTTGTTTTGTCTGTACGTCTGTGTGTTTCTGACTGTGGGTGCATCTGTGGGCTTGTGTGTCTGGTAGCCTTTTTATTTGCTTATTAGTTCATTTGGTCTCAATGTGATTGGTGTTCTAAATGTTTTCCTTGCCACTTTGATCCTTCAGTCTACTCCCTCCCCCAGTCTGGAAGTCTAGAAGTCCAACTCATCCAGAATCCAGATTGTCTGCATTTCTTAGCTAGGACCGGGCATTGCATAGATGGTGGCTGTACAGCTGTGCTATTCCTGTGAATCCAGTAACTGTACAGGAAGACATAGAGGGAAAGGGGACTGGCCTGGCCCAAAGAAAAAAAGTATCTCAACAGCAGAGAGAGGCTAGGGCTCCCACACTGCGGTGGAGGCTCGGAAGCTGCTGAAGTACACGAACCTAAGAGGACGCACCTTCCACCCAACTTCAGCATTAGTAGAGTGATCCTGCTGGGGTCTAACTCTGGAGAGCCATCTCCCCATCTCTGTGGTCTTCCAGAGGGAACCATACCTCGCCCTATAGGGATTCCAGTACTGCAGAACAGTGGCAACAAAGGTGCAGTGGCCAAAGGAGAAATTATTTTGCTGTCTGGATATCCTCAGGTTTGGACTGAGCTTAGGTGGAACTTTCTTCAGCTGCCATTGAGCACCTGAGGCAGGCAGACCCTAGCCTCCCCTGCTGGATGGTGGTAGACTGTGGTAACCATGAGGAGGTGGCAACAACCTCATTTTGACTGTGGTAGGTGCATACTCCTGGCACATTTGTTTTTTGGACAGAACAGGGACACAGAGACTGGGTTAACAGAGTCTTCCAGAGAGACTACCAGAGACTGAGGTGACCAAAATCTTGTGGTGAAGGATGACCAAGGTGAGGTAAGAGGCACCAAGCCCCTGGCTCTAAACCTCCTACTGGATGGGCATTTCTGACTCCTCAAAGCTCCGAAGGTGCTCAAATCACACTAGAGCTGCCAATAGCCCCTAACGTCTAGCTGATGAAGCCCTCTTGAACTTTCCAGCTAGAGAGTGGGGGGCTGTCGGGGACAAGTGATCTGGAACTCTCGAACTGTACAAATTATCCGAGGACCCTCCAAGGTGGGTCCCAGGTTTTCCTGTAGTGGGAAGGTTTGATTGCCCTCTTCCAGATACTACTGGTGGGGGAAGGGATGTCCTAGTTGCTTTATTTCACTGAACCTGAGACTGCACCCCAGGGTTACTGATTCACTAGGATTTGACAGAAATCAGCTGGATACAAGACAGAGCCACCTACCCCCACTACACTAAGTAGGCCTCTGTAGTCACAGACTGTAGTACTGTATAGGTACTTTGCAAAATTGTAGAGGAAAAGCTGCAGCCACCAGTCCCAGTTCCTAGGTGAAGGGCTGGTCAACCATAACCATAGAAGTTTCCAGTCCAATTTCACTTGACCTGCTCATCTAGCTAAACATTGAAAAACAATCACGGCGGAGGGGGGGAAAATCAGCAGAAAAACTCTGGCAACGTGAATGAACAGAACAGTGCAACTCCCCCAAAGAATGACAAACCATCCAATCCAGAGGATCCCATCCACAAACAGATAGCTGAGATGTCTGAAATCGAATTTAGAATCTGGATTGCAAACAAGATCAACAAAATGGAAACTAAGATGGAGG
>CAUYRH010076044.1:0-11200 GCA_963574655.1 Perodicticus potto | reverse complement strand
ATGCTTCTTGAACAGTACCAACAAGGGCTTGATCTATTTGTGAATTTAGTGAAGTCATAGGACCAGGTAAAATGGTGTGTGCTCTAATATGAGTAATGTATATAGGATGAATACGGTGTCTAAGGAGTCTTTGGATAGATTGAAAAAGTGAAGAAACTTCATCAGTAAAAGTAATAGTTGTTTCTAGGTGGTTAACAGCAAAGCATGTATATTGAGAGTCCGTCATCACATTCATAGGACAATGAAAGTCTTGGAGTAGAATAAGAATAGCATACATTTTATTCTTTTGGACAGAACTATAAGGACTTTGAACAACTTTTGGGTTATTACCATCAGTATATCCAGCCTTGCCATGTTGTTGGTATTTGTGTAAAAAGTGATAGCATTTGTATTTGGTGAGTTTTTGACAATATGAGGAAGGATCCAAGAAGTAAGTTTTAAAAATTGAAATCTTTTATCATGACGATATTCATTGTAATTAAGCCGACATAAGATGCAAGAGCAACTTGCCAAGGTAAAGATAATTGAAAATTGAGTTGAATTTGCTTTTCTGTAAAAGGAACAATGATAGAACAAGGGTAATAGCCTGTAAGTTGGCGAATTCTGTTTCTGCCTTTAGCAATTAGCTCACAAATTTTGTCTAAATATTGTTGCATTTTTTGTGCAGTTTTATTAGGAAGGAATAGCCACTCTGAAACACTTGGATTCTAACAAATAAGTTCTCTCATCCCCCGCTTCCAGTAGCTGGGACTACACACACCTGTCACAATGCCCTGCTAGTTTTTATATTTTTAGTAGACAATGGGTCCTGCTCTTGTCAGCCTTGTGTGAAGCACCTGAGCTCAAGAAGTTCACCTGCCCCCCCCTCTCAAGAGTTCTGAGATTGCTGGTGTGAGTCACCATGCCAAGCCTGTGGAAATGCTTTTGAAACAGTTTATTGTGCTTGAAAAAGGACTGGTTACCCCACTTTCCATCTTTTTTCCATTTTCTGGACAATGATAATATCCAGGGAATATATAGGAGGCTTATGTAGTAGTAGAAGTAAATGCTGATGACAATGGTCCTGGAATTAGGGAAAAAAAAATAAAATTCTTTAAATAGTGTTTCTCAAGGGTGGATCCCCAGGTAGTTTGTTCATCTGTTCTTCAATGAGAAGAATTATAGTGTTATAGGCTCCAGAAGGGTGAAGCTGGTGGTGTTCAGGTCCCCTTGAGTATTGGTCTATCATCCTGGGGGTTCAGAAACTTTGTGTATCAGGTGTCCAGGCAGGCAGTTTCATCTTTTCTATTTATCATGATATAGGGCATGCACCAGTAGGTGAAGGGGTCACATTTCCTATTTGTGTGCTGGAAACCATTTTTGTTTTATGCTGTATGTCATGTCATTTTGCTCTGTTAAAGCCCTGTGCACAGAGTCTCATGAAGACATTGCCTGTGCTCTCAAGAAAGAGTATTGTAGATAGCCCAGTGAGGGACTTATGCATCCTCTGTAGTACTACAGCCACTGACTCTGTTGAAGGTCAAGGTGGAGTTGCTTTGTGAAGGGGGTGAGCTCAGTGGTGTCCCTAATTCAGGTTACCTAAGACTTCAAGAAGGAATGTGAGGAGTATCCTGAGTATAAGGAGAATGCATATGTCATGGTGGACATGGGGATTTGGGGAGGTTTTGATAGGCATTAGGGTTCAAGGAATTGTCCCCCGTGTCCCTTTTACTTCTCTCATAGTACATGTGGATCAGCATAGCGGGGGACAGAAGAAAACAATGTGAATGAGATATGGGGAAATGTGGGCGTTTGCAAAGTTGTTCCCTATATTATGGGGACAGCATCATATTGTCCTTTCCCTCAGTCAATTGTGGTTTATCTGTTGGCATAGTTTTTGCTGTGCCACCCTCTTCTGTGAATGTCCGTAGACCTATGAAAAATGGCACAGACATAGGTGGCCATTCATTCTCTGTTAAGGTCTCATAGTACAATAACATGAGGAAGGTTCGGAAGGAGCTGCAGTTGCTTTTGCTGACTTGCTTGTAGCCTCCCTGAGACAGTGCTCCCTCAACTGCTTCCCATTCCAGGGCTTTCTCCTGTCACTTTATCACAATCTTTGGTAAAGCCTGTTATGTGTGTTTCCCTCTATCATTTGTACAAGGGCTGTGATGAGGATTTGGTTTCCATTACTTAAGGTGTCCACTCTATTCCTAGTTGCATATAGCCTAAGCATTTTTCTGCCGGGTTCTTATCCATTCCTCATTGTAAGAAGGGGAAGGGGCTTGTTTAGCTTTCAAAATATTTACATACATTTCAGAGAAGCACACAAAAAATTAATAGTTTGGGCTTTTCTAAGGGAAATGGTGTATGGAAAGGGAAGAGCTGGGTCTGTATCTTCTCTGGACGGGGAGGTGTCAATTTTTATCTCCTTGACTACCTTGTTGCTCACTTAGACACCATGACTGGCTGTCTGCTCTCTCTCCTTACAGACATGTTCAGCTGCAGAGAATGGATTTAACAGACCACCTGTTGGGTTATTCTCAGCACTTCTCTTTTCTCTGCCTAGGAAATGTGTTCTCTGATTTGGTCTTGCATTTTATGAGATACTTATGTTCTTCCAACAAAGTGTGTTTCTTAGAGAAACTCTCTAATGTGCATGTTTTCTTATTCACTATGAAGAAAATCGTATTGACTCAAGTTAAAAATATGACCCGTATATTCTGGGTCATTGAGGGGAGGGAGTTGGTGGTAGGGGTCATGTTTTCCAGGCCAAGATGAAGTTCTCCCATTGTGAAAGAAAGAAAGGGAATAGGTTATCTCATACCTCCCTATATGAAGTGATACTTTTGGCCCCTTCACGAAGAGCATGAATCCATACGTGGATATTATGTTCACTATAGAGTCCCATCCTCAACATTCTAAGCATAAGGCAGAGGTAGACTGACCAGGTAGTTTCTGCAGGACACAGTTCAGAAATCTTGAGGCCTACACTTCAGAAGTCTTGGAAGCAGGAAGTTCCTGCTCTTCCCTGCCTAAATCCTTGCTTCCTCATGTATTGGACATTTTTTCTTGTATTCCACAACTTTTCCTTAAATGGAACAAACTGAAAGGGGCAGATTCTTCTTGGCATCATTTGTTGAACAGAATATTTGTTGGGGCTCATTTCATAATAGCCCAGTGACGGAAGCCAACCAAATGGCCATCAACGCATGAATGGATTAACAAATCGTAGTATATGTATAACATGGAATTATATTCAGTCATCGAAAAAAATGAAGACTTTATGTTACATCTTTTATATGTACTGTATGGAGTTGGAACACATTCTAGAGTAAAGTATCTCTAGAATGGGAAAAAAAGTATCAAATGTATTCTATACTGTTATAAAAGCAATATATAAGCATGTACACACACATAGGAGTGACAAAACACAAATACAGTTGGCATGCAGTCAAGGGCTCAGAGGTCACCTGGCTCATAGAACAGCTTCCTGATCCTACAAAGGCTTGGTAGGATCTCCGGACAGGGCACCTCATTCATCCATTGGTAAGAGGATTAGGCTTCCTCTCGAACTTTTCCTTGTGAGATGTCTTTCTCCATTGCTGTTTATTAACCCCAGCTTTCTTCATTTCTTTTGCCTCACTTTATAGATTATCCACAGTTAGCTTCCTGTCACGGGTCAGTGGTGAAAACGCCAGCCCTGCACACTAGCAGCCACCAGTTAGAACCTCATGTAGGCCTGATTAATAAAAGGAAGAAAAAAAAACACCAAAATATGCTCTCCATGATAAAATAATTTCCAAGGCAACTTCCTTTCCTTCACTACTATTTCTCTGAAAAGTATTAACCACCATACCCCAGTACAATGCAAATGAACTGAGTAGTTATTAAAGTTTCCACAGGCCGCTGACCCAATCTCCGTGAACTTCACCAGAATGAGTACCAACAGACACCTATGGGAAGATTGAATTGAGAGTCACACACAAGGAATATCTTTCATTTCCTTTTCTCTAACTAATTCATGGAAAAATAAAACCATCTCTTTCTTAAGACTGATGGAATCACTGAACTACAGGTTCAAAGCCTGTTACAGACCCTGATTACAACCTATCTCTCTTAACTTCCTCCTTCCAAAATTAAATCATGACACTAAATAAGAACGATCTATCCTAAATTCCTAATATTTAACATAGATTTTGAAAACTTACAAAAATCCTCAGACTCCACAAAGGGAGTACCAAACTTGGCCCTCAGTGGTCTTTGAGAAACAAATTAAGATGAATAAAGGAGCGTAAGGACGTGGGCCCCGCCTGTGGCTCAAGGAGTTGGGTGCCAGCCCCATATACTGGGGGTGGTGGGTTTGAACCCAACCTGGCCAAAACTGAAAAAAAAAAAAAAAAGAAAAGAAAAAGAAAAACAAAGAAATAAAGAGAGAGAGAAAAGCCTAGGTGACTAACAATTACTACATCTTACATCTTATCTTGGAGATAACCAAACTCTGTACACTGAGAGTGAAATTTATTTTAACAAATAAATGGATGCCGCTATGATTTGTCTTTAATAAAAACAATTAAGACTAAAAAACTGCCCCAAACTATAAAATGATATATAGTGTTCAAATGTGCTCCAGTTTGTTTTTTATGTCTGCTTCATGTTCCTAAAACGACATGTTACATTTTCATATGTAAAATCTTTAAATTTCAGGGTAATCATGGTAAAATTAATATTAAACTCGTAAAAGGAAAACTACAAAATCCTTAAACTGCCACATAGTTTACTGAACTCACTAGCACAAGTACTCCTAAATAACCAAGCAATGATCAATTTCCTGTAGACTACACTAGAGTAAATCTATACAATATTAAAGACTATCAGCTAGTTCTAAGTCAGCAGTTCTCAACCTGTGGGTCATGACCCACAGGAACTGTATTAAAGGGCCGCAGCCTTAGGAAGGTTGAAAACTGCTGATCTGTGAGGGTAAGGAAAAGAAAAAAATATAGTGACTAATTCTCACATAAATTGTATTTGATTTTGACTAAAGTACAGTACTTAAACATTAATTTTTACTTCAACTTGTTAATATATTGTTTAGGATACAGGATACTGCATTTTCATTTATAAGTGAATTATGTTTGTAATTTCCCCTTTATAATAATATATTTTTCCAATTATAATATCAGGTGTATCTAGATTAAGTAGAATGATTTTGAGGTATTTCTTCTTTTTCTATTTCTATAAGATTTGGCACATCTGTTTTTTGGAATTATCTTTTATTTTTATTTATAAATGTTGGTTACCTATTTTTTGAGACTTTGGAAAAAAATAATAGAAAGAAGTTTATTGATGACTCCATTCTGATCCTCAGTGTCAAAGTATTCTATAATAGACATACTCTTATTTGACAATGTGAATGCTACTTTCTTTGCATTACTATTATTATTATTTCTTAATGCTTCGTTGCAGCAATCATCTGATTTTTTTCCTGAATGAATTCATTTTCATTCGTGCTTTGTGGGGTTTTTGTTTCTAGCCCTTACCTTAAACATTGTTAGTGTTATTAAATTTTAAGCCTTTTTAGTTTTGTCAAGGCAAAAATTGGAAGCCTGATAAACACATTTGTTAGGTGATTGTCTCAGAAAAGCCCCTCCTTTCCAAGCACAGGGAGTTGCCTACTAAACATCTCCTTATCTCCCAGTCACAAAACTTACCTCATCTCCCTGTCCCAATTACCCGCTGAAAATTTCAAACTTATGGCCTGCCCCTAATGGCTCTTCCTGCCAGAGCAGTAACTCCTTTTTGGCTATTATACCATCCCATCACCTCCCCTAACCGAACCTATAAAAGGTGTGCTTGTCTTTTACTCTCTCTCTTTTTCTCTCTCCTCTCTACTCTGTCCCCCCTTTCTCTCTTCTCTTTCTCTATTTCTCTCTCTTTTTTCTTTCCTTAATGCTGCTCTACAGCATCCCCCCACCAATAAAGACCTTTCACATAAGCCTTGGTGTTCTGTAAGATCTATGTCGTCAAGTGCTGCCCTTTCATCTGGTGTCAGAAGCGGTATCTAATTAGGGTAAGCTCCCAAGCTCCTGAGAGCTCCCTGTCTTCTTCTCACACTCCTGGCACTCACCACCACATTGGCTTGTTTCCATCTGCCAAGGCACTCTAACCAGCACCTCAACACCGACCTCATCCAGATTTCTTAAGTACCCCTATGGGAACAAGTTTTCCCTAATCATGGACTAGGTTGCTTACATTCCTGGAGATTCACCCATTTCTCGAGGCTTGAGTTCCCTATTCCCATTGACCTTGCGTGGCCCAGCTCAGGCTTCCATGCCTCGCATGAAAATTCCTGGGGCCAGGTCTCAAGCTCTCCTTGGCCCTAAGGGTCTGATGCAGATTTAGGTAAAGTAACGACTATCCTAAACTGTGTCCTCATTTTCTCGCACAGCAAAGAAGGGGAGATGTCACCCCTTTGTCCTGGTCCTCGCGTGATTCCACTCACGCTTTATTTCTGCAATGAATCGCCATGGGTGCAGGCTATTCTATCCCAGCTAACTCCCCCTTGGGGTGCTTATTACTCCACCTGGTAAAATTAAGGTTAGACTTAAAGCCAAAAAAATAATTAATTAAACTCTCTACCCAAGTTTGGCTGCTTTGCAAGCTAAACAACCAGAGTATCTGGCTAAGCTATAGTTCATTTAATTTTTCTTTAATTCAAAACTTATATAACTATTGTAAGTGCCTTGGCAAATGGAGCGATGTCCCCTATGCTCAGGGCTTCTCATATCTTAGAACCGAGCCTAATTTATTTTGGGGTAATTCCAAAATTCTTATAGCAAAATTGCTCTTCTACTCTCTATTCCCCTAAACCCAACCTATTCAACCCAAGAAATAAATCTCCGCGGCATAAATGGCCACAGGTTGGGAAACTGGAGTAATTTCAGTTCTGGATCCACCATATTTGACTCCTCCTTCAACCACAAAGTTGCCTCCACCCTCTGTCCATCCTACTTCCCCTTCAACCAATCTAAGCTCGTCTCCTAAATCTTCCCCTCCAACTGGCCCTCAGAGTTCTTCCAGAGTGTTTCTCAGTCCACCTCTGGCTGCTCCAAGAAACACTTACAGACCTCTTTACCCCTTTCTTCTTCCATCTCCTCCATATAAAGATCCTACAGTGACATCCACTACACATCCTTCACTTCCCTCGTGTCCCCTTACCCGATCCTGTTCCCATCGATCTCCAAAATTAGAGGAACCTTCAGCTCCCTCTCACTTCCTAGCCCTGCTCCAGAAAGTACCTGAAGTAGATTGTGTAATTTCTATTCATTCATTTTCCCCATGACTAAACTCACACACCTTAAAGTTAAACTAATCTCCTTTACTTCTAATTCTTCTCATTTTATTCAAGAGTTTCAATTTATCACTATATCCTATTAACTTACCTAACATAATGTTTCTGTTATTTTAATTAATACTCTAACCTCTGACGAGTGCAAACAAGTGTCAGAGAGGGCGAAAGAGGCAGAAGATCAATTTCATATATCAAACAATATACATCCTACAGGTAACATCATGGTCCCTAACTCCCAGCTAAATTAAATTTATAATGATAATGCAGGAAGAAAAAGTAAAAACATTTTTATTACCTGCATTCTTTGCGGACTTAGAGCTTCTGCCAAAAAGGCTATCAATTATGATAAATTATGGAAACTCATACAAAATAAGTCTAAAAATCCTTCAACTTTCCTAAAACACCTTATTGAGGCTTTTATTAGGTATACTAATTTAAATCCTAAAACAATAGATGGGAAAAACATTCTCATAACTTATTTCCTAATCAAAATTACCCTGACATCAAACTTAAGCTAAAGCACTTGGAGCATGAAACCCTGATACCGCGGGCTGTGATCTTAGACACAGCCTTTAAGGTAAGCATTACAAACAATGTCACTAAGGCCATCATTCCTAACCTGCCTAAGTCATCAGGAGCCAAAGGCCGCTTCATTACTCAACCACCTGGACCATGCTACAAATTACAAATGCAGTGAAGAAGACCACTGGGTACGACATTGCCCTAATCCTAGGCCCCCTCCAGGGCCATGCCCACTCTGCAAAAAAAAATAAAACATAAAAAATCCATTGGAAGACTGACTGTCCCTTAGCCCAGAGAGGACATGGGGCCAGCCAACCTGCAGCACCTATAGCAGAGTTATTGGAGCTTACCTCTTCTGAAGACTGACAAAACCCTGGCTTCTTTCACCCAATGAAGATCACCTATGTGGAGCCAAGAGTAACCCTGATGGTGGCAGGTAGGATGATTGCCTTCTTATTAGACACAGAAGATAACTTCTCAGTTCTTAAAGAGGTCAGTGGTCCTACCTCTCTGTTGCCTACCTCTATTGTTGGGGTAAAGGGTTTTTCCCACCATCCACGTCTAACTCCTTTTTACACAACATAATTGGCACTTTCTCATTTGTACATTCCTTTCTAATGTTGCCTTCCTGTCCAGTTCCCCTAACGGAATGTTACATACTTTCCAAATTAAGTACCACCCTCAGTTTTAATTTTAAATTAATAGATACTGAACCACCTCCTTCTGCCTCACTCTGCCTCATCCTTTCCCAAGCCATCAAAGACCCATCGCCCTAGCCTATTCCACTAGAGCAAGTAAATCCTAAGGTTTGAAATACTAAAACCCCCTCAATTATCTCCTACTCTACAATTCTTTTTAAACTACACCCTAATTGCCAAAACCTATTTGCCTTCACATGGACTGACCCCACTTGTCAAACTTCTTCCCAACTTACTTAGACTGAACTCCCCCAGGGATTTCGTAACAACCCCCACTTATTTAGCCAAACATCACAAGACCTCTAGCTCTATAATCCCTCTCCTTCAACCTTAGTTCAGTATGTTGATAACCTCCTCCTCTGTAATCCCACCTCACATGACTCTAAGCAAAACACCTGTTCCCTCCTTAACTTCCTTACAGATAGGGAATATCAAGTCTCTCCCTCAAAGTTTCAATTATTCCAACAAGAAGTCACTTGCCTTACCATAGGCAGAAAAAGCCTTTTCGCAATTTTCCTCTACCCACCTCAAAACAAAAACTCCTCTCCTTTTTATAATTAACTGGATATCTCAAAACATAAATTCCCAAATTTTCTCTCTTAACTACTCTTTACATAATACTACTCGAGGTGACCCTCATAAGCCTCTCCTAACCTCCATTTCCACTTCTTTTAAATCTCTACAGTGTTCTTTATTAAAAGCTCCAGCCCTCCACCTTTCTGATCTTTCTCACCACTTCCTTCTATATGTTACAGAAAAACGTGGGTTTGCTCTTGACGTACTTGAACATCAGATAGACCCCACCTTTGCTCCAATTGTCTATCTCTCAAAACAATTAGATCACACTATTCGAGGTTGAGCCCCTTGTCTAGAGACATTAGCAGCCGCAGTTGAACTAATAGCACTAACCAGAGCCTTCATCCTAGCACGAAATAAGTCTCTCACTACAACCGAACCAACTGTGCAGCACATAAGGCTGCTCTCCAACATTCATCTCCTGACACCTCCTCTCATTCTCTGCTTGTTTCTGCTCCTACTGCTACTACAATAAAAAGAAGTGAATTAACCTCCCACTCCTAACCTCCTCATCTATCTCCACAAGTTGTTTTACCCCAACTCTAAAACTTTACTACAATTCCTCAAAGTTTTCTTTCCTTTCTCACAAATAGATTCAGAGTTTCTGAATCAACTTGCATAATCCTATAAAATCTACCAGCTTTCCAACCCACAAAGTCTCACCTCCCACACTTTCCAACACACCAGACTGAAAAAATTCTTCCTAAAATAGACTGACAACTTGATTTCACACACATACCTAAAATCAAACGTTATAACTACCTCTTAGTATTAATAAATACCTCCTCAAGTTAAATTAAAGTCTTTCCTACTACAAACAAGAGGGCTACCACTATTGCCTTTATCATACTCAAAAACATTATTCCCCACTTTAAAAATCCCCTGTACTTTACAATCCAACAATAAACTTAAATTCACCTCCATTTCTCAAATCTTAACCAAAGCCTTAAATATCCCATGACAAGGCCATGTTCCTTTCCATCGTCAATCTTCAGAACAAGTTGAAAAATCTAATAAATCCCTAAATTCTACCTTAACCAAAATTTCACTCAAACTTCACTTAGACTGAATCACTCTTCTACCTGTGGCACTTCTACACCTATATTCCTTACCAAAAAAACCCTCCAACCTCTCTCCTATTAAGTTGATGTTTTTTTTTTCTTTGTTAATAAATGTGAAATCATCACTAACAAAATCCAATCACTCCAAAAAGCCTCAAACTCCCAAAAAAACAACGTGAATCATAGTCATCAGTCTTCAAAACCCACTCTGAGTTACACTTCTACCTTTGCTCACACCTATAATTGTCATCCTTGGACTAATGGTTTTGACTCCATGTATAACTCATTTTATTCAAACTCAACTCTCAAAGTTTTCTCAACAGGTAACTACTCAGTTGGTGCTCCAACCTACAACAAAAAGAAAAAACTGTCCTTTGTGAATAGACTATACTCTACTCCAGGCCATAAGACTTTCCTGAACACCACTTCTAAACAACCACTGATAAAAAGACAGTCTAAAAGCAAAAACTTGCATCCTCCCAATGAAAAAAAAATCATAATTATCCTCTAGTTGGCCAAATAAATATATGTGCCCCTCTCAGCATGAAGAAGCTACAGAAGAGAGAACTCAACATCCCCTATCCCAAGGCCAACCCTCTAATTTTAACATATCAAGAAAGGAGGAATGGCGTGGCGCCTGTGGCTCAAAGGAGTGGGGCGCCAGCCCTGTATGCTGGAGGTGGTGGGTTCAAACCCAGCTCCAGCCAAAAACTGAAAAAAAAAAAAAAAAAAGAAGGGAAGAATGTTAGGTAATTGCCTCAGAAAAGCCCCTCCTTTCCACTTTCCAAGCACAGGGAGTTGCCTACTAAACATCTCCTTATTCCCCAGTCACAAAACTTACATCATCTCCCTGTCTCAATTACTTGCTGAAAATTTCAAACTTATGGCCTGCCCCTAATGGCTCTTCCCGCCAGAGCATTAACTCCTTATTGGCTATTCTACCATCCCGTCACCTCCCCTAACTGAACCTATATAAGGTGCACTTGTCTTTTACTCTCTCTCTTTTTCTCTTT
>CAUYRH010076043.1:0-34755 GCA_963574655.1 Perodicticus potto | reverse complement strand
TTTTACCTTAAAATCCAATTTACTATTAAAATCATTTTGAAAATTTGAGTTTGTGGGACCCACGAATGGATTAATCCAGTTTCTATTATTTTAAAGGATAAAAACTGTCTTGGAACTCAAATGATTTAGAACTTGAACGGGGTTCTAGAACAGATTAAGTTCAGATTCCAAGGTACTACTGTACATTGTTCTGGTGATTTTAATCTTGAAAATGAGCTATGTGGGTGACCTAAGGACAAGGTGAACTGAAACCTGTTCATGGAAGTGAATCCATCTCAACGTATACATGAATTAGCAGCAAGGTTTGATGTTACTATTCCAACAACATTGAAGCATTTGAAACAAATCAGTGAGGTAAAGAAGCTGGATAGGGCCAGGTGCAGTGGCTCATGCCTGTAATCCCAGCACTCTGGGAGGCTGAGGTGTGTGGATTGCCTGAGCTCATGAGTTCAAGACTGGCCTGAGCAAGAATGAGATCCCACCTCTAAAAATAGCTGGGCATTGTGGCAGGTGCCTGCAGTCTTAGCGACTCCCAGCTACTTGGGAGCCTGAGGCAAAGGAATCACCCGAGCCCAAGAGTTTGAGGCTGCCGCGAGCTGTGGCACCACAGCACTCCACTGAGGGTGACATTTTTCACACTCTATCACATACACACAAAAATAGCTGGAGATGGGTGCCTCATGTATCAAGTAAGTGTGAGAAGACTAATTGTCTCAAAGCTTGCCTTTCTTTGCTATCACAATATAAAGATGAACCATTTCTATATTGTATTGTTACATATCATGAAAAAAATGGATTTTTTTTTTTGAGTCAGAGTCTCACTTTGTTGCCCCTGGTAGAGTCCTCTGGCATCACAGCTCACAGCAACCTCAAACTCTTAGGCTTAAGCGATTCTCTTGCCTCAGCCTCCCAAGTAGCTGGGAGTACAGGCACCCACCACAATGTCCAGATGTTTTTAGAGATGAGGTCTCCCAGATGGCGTTCTTGAGCATCTGGATCAAGCCATGGTGAAGGCAAGGTCTACCTCAGACGTTATTTGGCAATAAAGTCACTTCCAAAAAATTTATGCTTGAGTTTCTGTCACTTACCACTAGAAGTACTGAAAACTACTATATGTAGCAATTTTCAGAACTGAAGAGGAGAGATGATTGCATTGTGAAAGTGAAGTCCCTCGGTGACACCTGAGTTAGCATGAAGGTGGGTTTACTGAGACCTTTCCCTAGTCCGTATTTGGAGCCCCTTAAAAATACCCCAATTGCTGCACTTGCCAGGAGGAATCCTAGCTGGCAGGAATCCTAGCTTACCTGGGTCCTCCATTGGACTGTGAGAAGCCAATTCGGAGTCTTTTGCAAGAGGTGCACGTAGGATGGGAAAACTTACTTATGTGGTGCTAAGTTTTAAGCTTTAGTGGGTACTTTATACCCATTATGTATTTATCACAAGAATCCTGAAAGGTATTGTTGCTTTTTTTTGTATCCACTTGCCTGTTGTGTAATTTCATTATCTGTGTGTATTAGGGGACAACTATGTAACTAGGAGTGAATTTACTTTTTTTAGAACATATATATTAAAATTCAGCTGGTGTGGTGGCACAGGACTGTAGTCCCAGCTACTTGGGAGGCTGAGGCAGGGAGAAAGGATCTCTTGAGCTCAGAAGTTTAAAACTAGCTTGGGCAACATTGTGAGACCCCAGTCTCAAACAAATAAAATAAAATAAAATAAAATAAAATAAAATAAAATAAAATAAAATAAAATAAAATAAAATAATTAAAAATAAAAAAGAAGAAAGAAAGAATAGAAAACTTAACAGCAACTGAATCAATTCCTTAGAACAAAGTTGGGTAAGCTTTTTTTTCAAAAGGGCCGGATAGCAAATGTTTAAAGGCCTTGCAGGTTATATGGTCTCTTTTGTGGTTGCAATGTGAAAGCAGCCATAGATAGTGTGGGAACTAATGACAGAGACTGTGTAGCAATGAAACTGTATTTATGGATATTGAAATTTAAATTTCATACAGTTTTTACATGTTAGGAAATATTGTTCTTTCTTTGATTCTTTTTCCAACCATGTAGAAAGATAAAATCATTCTTACTTCTCAGCTTATATGAAAACAGGTGGTAGATTGAATTTTGCCTATAGTCAGTAATAATTCACGTACCCTGCTTTAGAACTTAAACCAGCACTCTCCAATAAAAATATAATCTGAGCCACATATGTCATTTAAAATTTTCTGATATCTACAGTGGGAAAAAAAGACAAAATGAGGTGGAATTAATTTTAATAACCTATTTGACGCACTTCTCTGATACAACCAAAATCTTATCATTCTGATTTGTATTTAAATGTAAAAATTTACCCAGGTATTTTACATGCTTCATTTTTTACTCAGCCTTCAAAATCTGGTGTGTATTTTACAATATAGTACATCTCCATTTGTGTGACAAATTTTCATCAGAAATACTGGATATCTATTTAGATTTTGTAAAATTTACAGTTGAAATATAGATTTGCACACACACACATTGTCAAAAAAAAAAAGAAATTCTTGAAAGCTTTCCAGTAGCTGAATCAAGTGTCAGTTTTTCAACTTAAATGTAAGTTAATTAAAATAAAGTAAAACTTTAAATTTTATTTCTCAGTCACTCATGCCATGTTGTATGTTTAATAGTTACTATATCATTTAGCACAGACTTAGACCAATAAAAGATTTTCTTTTCCTTTTTCTTTTAGGCCTGGGAGAGGATTTTACTTTTGACATGGTTTAGAGTTGCTAGTGAATGGTGGTTAAAAAAGCAAATCAATGATGCCAGTCAGATTTTAACTGTTTTTAAATTTGCTACAAGCAATGCACGTGGGGCAGATGTCCCACCCTCAGTTCAGCCCTAGAAGCCCTCCTGCCTGGGGGGCAGTGACCAAGTAAAAGAAAAGTAGGAGAGATTGCCATAGCAGTGTGTGGCTGTGGGTCACGCTGCAGATCTGCAGATGATGTAGGGCCTGGTGAACATTTCAGTGAGGATTTCAGACTTTCTCCCGTCTCCTGGCAGTCATTGGAGGATTTTGAGCAGGTGCACTGTGGCTGCTGCTCTCTGGGGAATAGGCTTAAAAGAGGCGAAAGTAAAGTGGAGGTCAGTAATGAGGCTGCTGCGGGTGGAAGATGATGGTGCCTGCAGGGCCCTGGTGGGGCTGAAGCACGTGATGCGCCTGGGGCCCATGTCCCAGGTTGGGCAAGAGCTGTTGCACAATCCTAGGGGTGAGCACCTCCTTAGATTCTGGCCCTGGAGGCTCAGACAATAGGAATTGTAGGTAAGATGTGAGAGGAACAGTGAGGATTGAGATATATTTTGAAAAAAGAACCCGCAGAATCTACTGATGGATTGCTTATGGGATGTGCAAGTGAGAGAGGGGAGCCAACGATGTCACCCCATTGTGGATTTCCACTGTAGACCTAGCCAGGCTCTAGTGTAGCCTGCAGGGCTCTTTCTGCTCCATTACCAAGTGACCAGAACACAGAGTTCTCTTGAAAATAGGAGATCTTCAGTTAAACATAGTTTGAAATTACAGAGACATTGAGTTAGACAGATCCAATCTCCTTCACTGTAACAAAGCTCACACTGTACATAAAGCTGGATGGTTTACGGTTCCACATCATTGTGAACCCACTCAGGGTTGTCTTGTCTTTCAATACTACATATAAGAAGTGTTAGCAGGCATAGGGACTGTGGGATAGCATAACAGCATTGACTTGGTTTTGCCCTTCTGTAAAATGCAAAGACTGCTCTGACCCTGTACTCCCCCAAAGCAGGCATCTGCCCATCCCTCTGCTCTTTTTGAAGGCTGAGCTCTCCAAATTGCTGTGCCTCTGGGTCTATAACGGGAATCCAGGCTTGTTCTTGCCCCCCTTCCTCTCACCACCATCTCCATCACTTCCCACCCCTCTGAAATTCCATTTTACAACACACAAAGCAAGATAGCCTTTGTTAAAAAGTTTAATGTTCTTAATTAGTTGAATCTGTTGGGCTAATTAGAATACCAATTAGAACTGGCAGGGCTATCGTTAATTTGAAAGTGCTGTGGTCTAGTGTTAATCGCTATTAAACCTTATAGTTTGTGAAAGATAGAGGATGAATTCACAAAATACTATTTTAAGTGTTAAAGGTCGGTGGTCAGAAGGATCCTGCCCATCAGTGAGTGTTGCAGGGAAGCATAAACCCCAGAGAGGGTGCCTTTGGTGAAGACTTGGACCTCGCAAGGGGCATAAGAGCCTCTCTTTTCAAAAAAATGGTATAAGTCTTGAATGTGTTTTACTAAAATAGCCGAAGTGTTTAATTCACCTAATGGGCTAATGATCTGGAATGATGCTTAAAAAAAAAAAAAAAATTAGTGTTTAAGTTACCAGGGCACAAAAAAGTTTCTACCATTTCCAGAGCTGTGTCCCTTTGGGGTTATAACTTCCTAAATCTCAGGAGCGGCTCTCTTAATTAAACCTCTTTTATTTGTGGTCACCTTTTGAATAGGAAATTAGGGACAACAACAAAGTCTTAGTACGAAAGAAGCTCCATGTTGGGGCTGCAGTAGTGATGAAATCTTCACATTTTCATGTCTCATTTGGAGATGATTAAATGGGTGAGCAAGTCCTAATTTATGTTTTCAGACGAATGTAAAAAATCCTTCTTTGTTTTCTCAACAAGCAAATATGGAATAGCTATTCTCCCTGTACCCCTTCTGAGATCTGACTTTATTTTTCCTCTATTCCAATAATTAAGATAGAAGGTATTGTCATCCATTATCCTTGCTGATATCATCTCAATATATCTGTGATAATTTTTCAGAAAATAAACCATGCAGTTTATAGAAAACAAAATAAACATATATTTCATCATAAGTATTATGGCAAGGAATTGTCATAAATTCATAAAAAACAAGGAATCTGTCTTTTTAGATGGTGAATTGCTTTACGAAAGATATAAGAATATTCCTCTCAATTGCTACCTCAAATCTTCCTGGAGGTAAGTTTAAAACAAACAGACAGACCTGCAAATAAATAAATGACTGACAAAGTACCAGTGTAGTATGTGTAGATAAAAATTTACAAGAAGGAAAAAAGGCTTATAATCCAGAATTTTTTCCAAGTTTTTTTTGTTTGTTTATTTGTTTTAAAGAAACATGATGACATTAATAGCAGGGATCCCAGACTGAAGTAGCAGCTAAGTGAATCCCAGGTGTCCTGTCAAAATCAATTTCATTGTGGTCAAATGCCACCTCAGGACAAGCGCGGTGCTAGACGCCTGCCTAGGCATAGGCAAACACACTGTTGAGTAAGACCTGATTGGGGGCTACCTGGGGAAGAATGCATAAATGACAGGAAAGCAAACAAAATAATATTGGATAATGTGTCAAAATAAAGATTGAGGTTTTTTGAATGTTGATTCACATACCATATCAAGCCTTTGCCTTGCCACTAGATTGTTTACTTTCATTTTTAATCCTACTCACTGATGCCAATTCCTTTGAAATTGCAAGTTAAGCAATAGCTTTAAATTATGGTTAAAAAGTATTTTCAAACTACTCGTTGAAGTCTTATTTTTAATCAATTTGTGAATAAGTAATTGTCTTCTTGTAAAATGACAAAGTATTAATTTTTCAATGGCTACTGAACAATATTAAGCACCAGAGACTTCTTTGAGAGAGCAAAAATCCAAGGCAAATGAGGTACAGTCCCCAAGGGAAAGTTTGAACTGGGGAGCATACTGATACATTGGCTATTTTTAATTTCTCTCATTTTGCTCAACACATTTTTTTTTAAGTTAGTCATTTCTTTGAGTATGTTTTGTAGTTGCTTTTTCTTCCCTATAGGCAAATCCCTAGATGAATTTATTCTATAGTCAAACCATAATAAACTCATTTGTTAATCCATGCGTGCAATGATTTAATAAACATTATGTATTATCTACTAAGTACCAGGTAGTGTGCAAGGCTCTCAGACATGAAGATACAAATACAGTAGAACCTTTCTGACTTGACCACCCAAGGGACTGTAACAAACTGGTCAACATACAGACATGGACAATATAAGGAACCAGGGCTTCTGTACTGGTATGTACACGTGGTGCATGTCCAGTCTATGAAAATTAGGTCAACTTAAGGAGGTGGTCAATGTAGGTAGGCAGTCAAGAATGGAGGTTCTACAATATAAGATAGCTAGATCTAAAAATTCCCTGTCTAAGAAGAGAAGTGAAGATATAAGGAAATGGTTGTCATACTACCCAGTAAGCAGTGTGCCAGGATCAAGAACAGAATGCTTTATAAGACAAAGGATAGAGGAAAAAATTTACTCTACGGTCAGAGGGAAGTTTAAAAGACAGGTAGGACCACTATGGGATGGGTAGCCCCTGGATTGTTCAATACAGCATCCCCTGGCTTAGGGTCTGGTGGTGGTCAGAGGCCTTTAATGTTATTTGGTCCTAGAAAATAGAACACAAAGGCAGGAATGGGACAATGAATGAAAGAACAACTCTGATGTCATAAGACAAGAGCATTGTAGATTTTCTTTCTAAACTCTGTCCAGATCCCGAAGAGAGGAGTTGACCAACATAACTAATTGCATGGTTTAGAAAGTTATTTAATAAATCAACAGACCTCAGTGGTAATTTTTTATCTACAAGGAACCTAACACTTTGAGCCAATATGACATACACATATTTTCAAAATATTCTTTTGGTGTCTATAAAAGGAATGCAAATATCAAGGAAATATATGCTAAAATTAATTTCATTTTTAGAAAGAATTGTTGAGAACAAATGAAATAATTTTGTTTCCCTTTTGATCTGACTTTAGACTAAAAGTATCCCTTATAACTAAAGACAGCACTCATACCAGGTCAAGTTCTCTCCAATGTCGATGTGAATCCTTATCCTAAACACAGATTTAGTGAAGCCAAATCAAGAAGCCATTTCCCATTGCCCCCCAACTCTCTGCACATTTTCCACTGACATGCCTGCACATTTTTTGAGCAAGCCCCCCATTTTATTGTGGGCACTTAACGCTGGCGATTTGGTGTCTGTGTGTCTGCAGTGTGTATTTATAGTGTATTTGCCCTGTGTCATTCTGCAGAAATGGATTCAGTCAGTCAACTGGATAGGAGAGATCTCAGAAACCAACTGGAAGAACAAAGAGCCTGCAATCAGGAGAAGCCCTGAAAGGAAGATAGTCTACCCACGGAAGTCCCCTGAGGGGCCTCATCAGCACTAGAGGACTGTTTTGACAGAACCACTGAATTGGGTGCAGGAGTCAAATTCCTGGGACATCAAAACAGGACAGATTTTCCGCTCGCCCACAAACAACAGAGACCCCTCTGCCTTTAGGGACCAGGAGGAGCCTGCTCTACGGGGTGCGGTAGCGTCTGGGGTTGGTTGGAATAACTTGCTGTAGGCAAAAGGGTAAGGTACATTGAGTAGCAGAAATGGAAGCAAATAATTTATTATTTAAAAAAAAAAATTATGAACCCTGATGTCTGGCCCCAGATATCTGAGCATATTCTCCGTTCTTCTAACAAAAGAAACACACATGCTTATTCCACCCTTTTCTGCCTCATCTGGCAGCCGCTTTCTGGTCCAGCAGACACTAACATCTAATGAGTCAAACTTCTCATTTTCAGACTAATCAGTCGGCTGCACTAATTGCAAATGCAAATATGCAAATTTATATTAATTAATTACTCTGCTAATTAGTTCTGCGGTCTTTTTTGGGTAATAAATCATTGTGCAGTGGAAGGGAAACAAGTCCTGTCCCATTTCACTCCACATAAAAATTTAATGTACTCATGGAATAAAATATATATATACATACACACACACATATATGAATATATATACACATTAAAGAAACCCTGGGCTGATCACTCTGCTTCCAGTGAAAAGTCCCCTACAGAAAGGTACAATTGTGAGAGGGCTTTCACATCTTCAGCAAATGCCATCACTAAGGTGCCTGTTAGCAATTTAATTATCACATTATGAGCTTCAGAAAAAGCCAGTTTGCTGTGCTGCAGGCTGTGACATGAAGCTCAGCAGTTCACCCATTTTGCAGCAAAACACTTATAAATAAAATAAGAATATTGAGAGGGAATCACATTTCTTTGCTGAAACACTATAGCTTAGGAACAAATGTTTTCAGGGATTTTGTTGCTTTTGTTACTGTTTTAAATCGAAGTTATCGTCTTGCTCTCTGTGCCCTTGAATTAAAAGTTTTATCGTTCAGATTTAGGATAGATGCATCAGAGGAATGTGTTGTGGGAGGTGGGTGGAGGGTGGGGGAGGAGTCGCTGCAGGAGAGGGAGGAGACACAGTTAGGATTGATGCATGCTCAGATTTGTGGATTCCATAAATTTTTGTTAGAGATTTACTATGTCTCCATTGTCCACTGAAGAGATGGTGTCACATGTATGTGACATGTGTGGTAAATGGGCTCTTCCAGTTAGACTGTGAATTATTTGAGGATAAGAGGCTATTTCTCATTTACCTCTGTGTTTTCAATTCTTTGCCCATACTCATAGGGTATTTGCTGAATGAATGAACGAGTGAGTGAGTGAATGCTACAGCTGTTGAGAATCTCGAGTCTGGTTATAGCAACGGGTCTTTGCACCATTATTGTTGATAGATGCCAAGGTCTGGAGATGAGAGGAGAGAGCACATGGTGGGTCAGATTTAAACCCTCACATGTTAAATGTCTCTTCATTTTCTTCTTCTCAACAAGAAAAGTCTACTTTAATCCTTGATGTTCTTGCTTCTTTATTGCGCCCTAGTCATGTGGGATTTGATGTTTTAGCAACAAAGAGGAACCTGCCGGGCAACTTGCCTTCAAGCTGGGCTCGCCTGTGTCCTGGTTTGGGATCTCGGGCAAGCCATTCCACCCCTGGGAGTCAGTTTGGTGTCTGTGAAAGCGGGAGGAATATGGGTGACCAAGAGTGTGGGGGACCAGGGCTCTACAGTCAGACGGCTCAGCTTCCATCCTCACCCACCTACTATGCTCTTCGTGGCTTTAGGTTTTTATTTTTTATTATTTATAAAAATTGTTTACTTTCAAATTTTCTGAAAAATTGGAATGTAGGACACAGGCACATGGTACAAAATTTAAGAAGCATAAAGTATGCAATAAAAAATGAGTTAACATTGGCAACAACTCATTTCTGTGTATCCTTCCAGACACTGTATTTATTAATAGTATATAATATATATAACAATAATATGTATTGCCCCCATACACAAATAATACCAGATCATAATACTCTTCTGCATCTTACTCTTTTTAACATAACATATCCATATCTCAGGGCTATTGCGTACTTTTTAAATCTGCGTGTTTTCCACTGTATGAGAACATGTTAATTTATTTGCATCAGCCACCAATTGATGGACATGGAGTTGTTTTGAATTTTCTCCTACTACAAATACTGCTGCAATTAATATCCTTGTATATACAGTATTTTGCCCATGTGGAGCTACACCTGAAGGACAGATACCTACAAATAGAAATGCTGGATAGAAGGATACATATCTTACATTTGGAAACGTTGCAAAACTCTACTCCATAGAGGATGTAACCAATTCACATACTGCTGTGCTCATCTCCTGATACCCTCCTTGCCCCCTCCCCACCACCCCCTTCAAATTTTCTAAATCTTGATTCCTTAGTGTGCACATCTGCAGCGTGAGGATAATAACCCTCCCCTCCTCAGAGGGTGATGAAAAATCCTTAACGTTCTCATATGTTACTATTCTTAGGCTCACCATCATTATTCATTACTTTTACGGCCTCATGGGATTATTTTACGGGTAAAAGGAGCCCACAGTTGTGAAACTCTGTGTACAAGGCTACGCAAATATTTGTCGTCAGTAAGAACTGGTAATGTTTTTCCTTCCCAGTTTTCTCAGGTTTTGTGCCATGGCAGACTCTTTAGGGCCAAGTTTTAGTTCGTGGGAGTATTTAAGTGCTTTTGAAGGCTTTTTGAAGATTCAGAACCTTTCATGTGTTTAATGCAACTTAACAAAGATAGAAAAACCCATTATCTTCAACTTCTAAATTAATCAAATGCCCAATGTGCGAATAGGAAAAAGAAGGAGAAATGAGTGAGGGGAAGTGCGGAGACTAACCACAGAGCCCGTCAGAGGACACAGACAGAGGAGAAGGAACCAGAGGTGGGAAAAGGGGACACAAAGGAACCGACACGAAGGGCCGGCGGACTGTGGAAGGGGTGGCGAAGACCACACGAACTGCCAGCGGTTAGCCGGCCGGCATGGGCCTCACTGCTGGCTCCTTCCCTGGGTTTTACTGCCACGGTCGGCAGAGCTACAAGGCTCCCTCCTGTCCCTTCCTTTCACTCCATGCAGGAGTTCCAAGGCTCCCCAAGTTCAAGCTCTCCCCCAAAGTTTCAGCCACCACTGACCACTGCAGGGTAACTGATCACTGAGTGTTTTGGCGCGGAGTTTCCAGTCCCTTGCTGGAAAGCTATTCTGAAATGATCCGTGCTCATTTACTGCAGCTCAACGTACCTGAAACGGAACTGACCCTCCCTTGTGAAATGCCTTTTCCTTCTAGCGAGTGTATAATAAAAATCTGCAAATGACTTCTTTCTTCCTACAATCCTGTTCGCAAGGACGGCGCTGCCCCGTACTATCTGCACAGTAAGTGCTTGTCCCCCAACTGGTGGATCGAAGAGTGTCTGCCCTGCTCCTGCCCGCGTTGTCCCCAGGGAATCTCGTTTCTCCTATTTACTATTTGGATACGAACACGGTTTGGAGATTATTTTCTCAAAGATAAACATCTTTGGAACCTTCCATGGCTCGTGACGGATGACTGACAATCCTTCAGCTGAATCTTCCGGCCTCTGCCTGCTGGAAGATCGGTCTAGAAACAGCCCTGGGAAAGGCCTGTGAAGACCCGAGTGGGTTTGTGTGCGTGGGAGATTTCTCTTCCTTCCAGTTCGCGGGGCATATGGCTGTGCTCTACGGAGCCCAGAAAGAGACCAGGGCTGATTATTTACCTAAGGTGAGAGCCTGAGAGTGCTGATTTTCTTAGATCATAATTAAACTGATAGTGATGCAGATTTTAAGAATACAAATAGGTATGGCTCAGAACCTGGAGAACTGAAACTTCAAACTTCCATCTGAAACAAACAAAAAAAATGTGTTTAATAAATGCTTTGTGAAGATGAAGTGGAATAAACATAAATGCGTTTCTTTAGATAATTAAATTAAAAACGCTATGCCAACCAAATATGTGTATAAGATGTGTTTGAATATGAGTCCTATTTTTCTAGCAACAAAAAAAGATATTTTTCAAAAGGTTATTTTTCCTAACAAATGCTTTAGATGGCAGAGAATTTTGAGTTTTGTTTTTCTTCTTGGTATCATGTTTCTTGGCAATCAGTTGAAGGGTGATGCTACTAGTTTAGGTTGAATAGCCCTGTCCAAAACTGACCAAATGACTTATTTAAGAAACTTGTCTTTTATACATCCATACAGTAGCTACCTATTCTGAAAATATGCACTATTGGAAATGAGAAGAAATGTGTTAGATTTCTAAGAAGGGCAATTTAAAATCTATGCTGCTTTAAAACATTAATTTATTTATGTTTTACCATAAAGAAAATAAATATTTCCAAACTCAATAAATACATGCAATTTTTTATATTAATTGTTATACCTTAATAAAACATTAAAAAATAAAAAAATTCTCTTTAATCTTATAATTCAAATATAATGACTATAAACATTTTGGTTACCCACTTCCAGACATTTGTCTATTACTCTATCCAGAGTTATAAGTATGTACATATATGGGTATTTCTCTACAGATCTGCCTCTGACATCCTAATGCCAGTTGTTTAAGGCTCATTCTGACTAGTAAGAGTTAGTTTTACAGGTTGATAGTACTTTGGATGTCACCTGGTATTGCTTTAACAAAAGTAGAGTCAACCTCTCGATACTGGTTTGGGGTGGGACACGCTCACGCTCACGCCAAACACTCGTTTATCACTTTCTGTTGTCATTTTCTCCAAGTGCACATCATTTTAATGACTACAGAGTGTTCAGTTGTGCTAATATTCTACAATTTATCCAACTAGTCCTACTTTATGGGGCATCTCGAATTGTTTTCAATTCAATTTTTTAATGTATTTATGTATCATCTTGTTTTATATTTTTGATCTTCCTTTTTTCCTGCTATTTTTGTTGCTGACATTTCTTTGTATCAGTGGTTTGAAAGTTCTGTATGGCCCTATTGTTCTATTGTTTTACTAAAAACATTTGGATCAATCATTCTGTCTCTCTTCCTTAGCATCAGGATTTGATCTGCTTCCACTGATTTCCCCACCTGCACTTATTCTGCTTTGTTGTTTCTTTCTATCTCAAATTTTCAGTTGATGTTTAAATAATTTAGGATTTTTTTAGGTTCATTTCTTGAAATATAATTTATTTCTCTTATCTCAAGAATAATGTTTGGCCTCGGTGCCTGTGGCTCAAGCAGTTAAGGGGCAAACCACATACACCAGAGCTGGTGGGTTCGAATCCAGCCCAGGCCCGCCAAACAATGACACCTACAACCAAAAAGTAGCCAGGGGTTGTGGCGGGCGCCTGTAGTCCCAGATACTTGGAGGCTGAGGCAAGAGAATCGCTTAAGCCCAGGAGTTGGAGGTTACTGTGAGCTGTGATGCCACAGCAGTCTACCCAGGGTGACAGCTTGAGGCTGTCTCAAAAAAAAAAAGAATAATTTTTGACATTTGTGTCATTTATAATCATATTAGTGACAAGACTAGTTAGCTATTAACTGTGAACTTGATGTGGCTCACCACCATTTCTTTTAAACAACATTTTATATTTAAAATTTTTTATTTTGGTAACTTTCTCAATAAACCGAAATATTTGAGGACATCTTTCACAAAGGGTAGGTGAATGATAAACATTTTTAGTCCTCGCATGTAAATAAAAAAAAAAAGAAAAAAGAAATCTCTGATTTTCAAACACAAATGGCATAGAACTTGTTTTAAATTTTTCTTCAAATTATTTTTACACATTCCTCCTAATTACTTTCTAACTTTGAATTTTGATCAAATTTTTTTTTACTAAATTACATTTAACAACAAAAATAAAGTCACCCATGGCTAAATATGTATAGATTTTTTTCCTTTGTCTTTCAAATACAAAACCATAACTAGACTTTATATGTGAGTCTTTGGTCATTACCTTGTGTAACAAACTCACAAAAACCAGAATCGTGCACTTTTTTATCATAAGAATCTCTGTGTTGTTATTTCTATATTAGATAGCTGTGTCCTGCCTGTTTCTATTTCTTCTTACCTCCTTTTCATCATACACATATTACGTCCTGTGGGTCTGTCACCTGTGTCATTTCTCTTTCTGTGTATCCCAGATTCTACATCCATCTTTCTCCACCGAGTTCTGGGAGAAGCTTAAAAGCTGGGCCCCAATTCATGGATTCTGCATACTCTGTTCTGCTGTTCACCACTTAACTTGCATTTTTGCTTTTTAAAATCCTGTTTTTTACCTAAAAGCATCCTCTCCTGGAGGTAGCTTTTTCCTTACAGAGACGCAATGCTGACATACACCGAATTTATGCTACAACCTCATACACCATTTTAATGTTTCTTTTCATTAACCTATGGTGAATTCACCCAATGGTGAATTTTCACCATTGAGGGTGGGAGCGGAGATGGACTTCTGTTTATCTTAAAGTATTAGGAAGGTTTTGTTGGTAATTTTATAGATTTCTATTCAAATGTATTTTAGTTTCAGACGTAAAAAAAAATGAAAGCAGCTCATATTTTCTGTGGTCTTATTTTTGGCAGATAAAGGTCCCAGATGCTTAAGAAGACAGAGTGAGAAACACAAGCAGAGGCGATTTTGTGCTCTGGAGCCGCCCTGGATTTTGGGCAGGGACTGTTGATGACTTCCTTCTCTTGTTAGTTCACTTAGTACCTGGCCTGTCATTGCTGCAGGCAGCAGCAATATCACCATTGTCTGTCCCATCCACATTTCCTAAAATCACTGGCAGGGTAGTCTCTTCATCCTGTTGATGGCTGAGTGGCTCACCCTGCCTAGAAGCCCTGCCTACTCCAGAATAGAGGTGGGAGGCAGTTCCCCTAGGCCACCCTGGTCTCCACTGGTGTTCCTATTAGTTGCTGCAGATTGGCTGTGTGGTCCAGCTGGCCCAGTGCAAGCTCAGACACAGGAGTGTGCTCTACAAGCTGCACTATTTAGAGGCACCATTCAAGAAACTGAGATTTGTTAATGGTCCACCCTTGGCTCCACCTCCTCCTGTTGTGAGTCTGGGGTGTTTGTGAGGCTCTGCTGATGATTTGCCTTTTTCTTTTTTTTTTAAATAGGAAAACACATCCTTTTCTTGCCAGAAATTTCAACATGGGCATTCCATTCCTCAGTCTGGTAATGGGTACTATCACTTCGTTTATGACACATCTTCACCTATTTTTTATTTTCATGGGAATTTGCATAGTTGGAGCACTTCATGAAAATTATTCAGCCACTGTTAAGGACATCAAGAGGTATAAAAAACCCCCACCTAAGAGTCTTGTGAATATCTGAATGAACCATTCAGTCAATCACCAAGAGGTGTTGTCTCTGCGACATGACCTGTTCACCTATGTTTAGATATTTAGCTTTCTCATTTTCTTTTTGGTGTTTGTCATCAGAAAAATATAGACAACATCCATGGATCTTAAAGATCAAAAAGTATTTTCCCCCAGTCCTAAGACAACCTTTCAGGCAGAGGTGATTTCCAATGTGGTTATATTGTTCCTGAGCCCTGGGACTCTCTCCTGTGTGTTTGTGGAAGGCCTGGAATAACGGTTTGTTTTGCTTTTACCACCCGCCCTTCTTGAAGTGCAAGCTGAGCTTTACAGTTCAGAAGTTAAGCACATTAGAATATTTATTTAAAGGCAATTGCACTTCTTGCTCTTTCTGGGTAGCTGGGCTCACCATGCCACTAGACACCCAAATGTGTATTTGCATTATGGCCCAGCCTGCAGGGCTTAGGGGGGTGGCATTGTCTCCCTGTTGTTAGCAAATGGTTTCCTCCACAAACCTTTTAACTCCACAAGTTTGCAACCATTAATTCTTAAGGGTTTTGACAAATCTCCCCAGTTAAATATTAAATAATAAATATGGCCGGGATGGTAACAGCGCGTTGTGAAGTCTGTTTGAAGTGTCCTTTAAAATATTAAATTCAAATAAATGATTGAATCAGAACAAAGGCTATATCTTAAGACAAATTCAGCCAAGTCTCTTTAACCTTTGAGCTTTCAACATAGATTAGAAAGCTAGAGCAACACATGCTTTCATAGTAAATTGAAATGGGATTTTTGAGACAGTTCCTGCAAATACAGGTAACCCATACCTAGGTTTTATCTGCCTTTGCCATTTTGGGGGAGAGATTTTGCTGCTCATTGTTTGATAAGAATGTGATTTTTTTTAAACCCTTATGTTCAAAGAAGCAAATCCTTGAAAATGCTAGCTTTGGATGCTATGTTTATTCCTTGTCAATGTCTTCCATATGAAATCTGTTCTGCTTATAATATCTACCACAGTTGGAGCCTTGAAAAAAATCTGTTTCATATCTGCCCTTTGTACTTAGCTTATTCTGTTTTACACTTCCCCCAGTTGATCTGTTGTAAGCAGTCTTGCTTCTAAGCAGGCAGTCCTAGGTAGAGGAGGAGGAATGCAGGGGATTGCCCTGTATTTAGGGGGATCATGGACTTCTGACATACAGGCCATCCCTCAGGCAGGAAGCAGGTAAAGGAAAGGAATGTGGCTTCACCAGCTGGGGGAAAAAAAAAAAAAAAACTAGTGAAGCCAAATTCTGCCTCCTTCCTCCCACACCCTGTGTGGGCTGGTTCAGCACCCGTTGGCTCTACTCTTGGGTTTTGTGCTCTGCCATGGTGTGCCCATCTGTTCCATCTGCTTCCTCGACACTGCACAACCTCCAGTAGCTCTTAATCCAGCCTGCCCAGAGCAATGACTCCATACATCCAAGCTTCTCAGAAGTAGGGTGTGACACAGTTGGCCACAGAGCATGCATGATAAAGAAGCCTTCTTATAATAGGATACGGTTGCACATTAGGAGCATATGGTTGGCTTTGTGGGGGCTGAAAGGTGTGAGCATGTCGAAGACAAAGACGCCCATCAAGCAGTTCTTGAATGAATGCTTGTGGGCTTCACCGGCTTCTGAAAAAAGCAAAAACAAGATGCCCATTTCTCAGATCCACTGGGCAATAGGAGGACTGCGGGTTTCCATGCCCACCCTGGTTGGGTCCTCAGCCAAAGCACTGTCATTAGAACCCCGTTTGATGTAGATATATACCCTGCCTCTGCCCTTTCATGGATGCTTCATCTGGTGGACAAGAGCTCTCTTCAAAAACTGAAAAAGCAATTGACTGATGCAGGAGAGGTTGGCAGGTGTTCAAACCAGTAGAGAGACCTTTGGGATCCAGAGAGAGAATCTCACTGGAAACCTAGGAATAAGAAAGAGAAATACTGTCTTTTGGAGCGGATCCCAGGGTTTGGAGGCCACTCTTGACACAGCCTGTTTGAAGCCTATTGCTGACGTGTGAGATTGAGCTTCTTCTAGAATTAGGGTGCTGACTCGGACCTGGCACCCCTTCCCTGCGGGGTGTCAAGGCTTTTTAGAGGCAGTGCCTGCGGTTCCTTTATGTCCATTCTATTCCCACCACTAGGGGTCCTCATTGGTTTGCTCAGGACTGAGCAAACCGCAGCTTTTGAAATAGCAACTGACAGAAAGATGCTGCAATTTGTGGGTCTCAGGCTGTGTGGTCTCGGACAAGTTACTCGGAGCCCTTGGGCCCCGATGTCCTCACTTTCACAATGGGAAGAAGAAGGGATTGACAGCTTACATTTGTCAAGGGCTTTCCATGTCCCAGATGTGGCTTTTGCTTTAGTTGAGTTTTCTCCAAAAGCAAAGCCTGAGCCAAGGGTTTGGTGTAGCAGTTTATTTGAGAAATGTGGATATCAGGGGAGGGTGACATGCAACGAGGAGAGGCCACACAATAGGTAAGTTAAGGAGGGGTTACTGAGCACTGCAAGGACTCATCCAGAGAGACCTCCTCAGGGGGACACAATCCCGCCATCTGTCCAATCGCTCTTCTCTCACACGGGTCGAGGGTTGCTTCTGAGGGCAATGCACTTTCCCACAAAGTGAAGAAGGTCCACAACATTGGTGCACAACTGTGGGGTAGGGGAGTCTGGAATCAGACAAGCTGCCACCATCAGACATATGCCGAAGGGACGCAACACAGGTGCCTGAGCTGCAGTGCCAATGTCTTTTCTTTCACACAGATGTATGAGGATCTGGTACTTTACGCCCAGGTTTGAGAAGAGCATTTGATGTTAATAGTGCCGATTGTCCCAAAGACATGGAAACAACCCCAGTGCCCACCAACACATGAATGGATCAATAAAATGTGATATATGCATACTAAGGAATTCTACTCAGCCATAAAAAATGGCAACCTAGTATCTTTTTGGACAACCTGGAGGAAACTGGAAAAACGTCACTTTTCTAAGTGAAACATTACAAGAAGGGAGAAACATACACATGTAATCAATATCAAATTGGAAGTAATCAATACACTTAAGTGCACACAGGGAAGTAAATCTGAATGAAAATGGAGCCGATGGGAGGCGATGGGTACTTTCACACCTATTGGGTACAGTACCCCCCATCTGGGTGAAGGGCACACTTATATTTGTAACTTTGACTCAATATGTACAAAAATAAAGTGTGTAAACAAGTGTACCTCCTAATATTCTGAAATTAAAAAAATAGTGCTAATTGTGACTGATACAAAGTAGATTTTTTACAAATAGAACTGGCAGCTTGTTTGGTCAGGGAGAGTGTAGCTACTCGTACATATCAACTACCAAAGAACAGCTTCCTCCATTGGGGACCACTGCGTTATGGGGAGAGGAGGGAGAGTGAAGAAGAAAGGGGCCATCCACCAGTGATTTGCTGAATCACTCCCAAAGAATCTTTGGGAGTGATTCAGCAAATCCTCCAGCTGCTTCGATCTTCCTTAACAGATGCCTGTTAAATGAATGAAAGAATGTAGTTATAGGAGTTCTCTTTGCTTACTTATGCTGGTGTGGGCTCTCACATAGTTTTGAGATGTTTAATTGAAATGAGAATAGACTGATAATCTTCAACAGCACGTTAAGCACCCACAGAATGTGGGTAGCCCTACATTTGTGTGTGCATAAAAACTTTTAATATAATTGTTACTGTACTTTTTCAAACGAAGAAAGGAAGGGAGTGAGTGTTAAATGGATAGGGACTTGTGAATGTACCTGTCAAAAAATAATTTCCCTCTCAGTAATGAATGTCATGAGCCTAATAGCACGGCAAAGTTTGGAGTTGGTGGCCAGAGCACAAATGTAGCTTCATTATAATGAATCATTTACTAAAATAATTAAGGCATAACTTTACCTAGTCAGCACACATCTATATTTCTACTTAGAATCATCCGTGCTCAAACTATCTGAGATATACTGCCTCTAATTCTTAGTAAGATTTTCCAAAGAGTTTACCAAAATCAAATCATCATTTGCTATCTACTGTTTTGCTTTCTTCTCTTTGGAGCTCTAGGAGAAATAGTTGCACACTGTAAGCCAAAAGCCGCCCTCCTCTCTGCCCCATAGATATGAGCCTAGCTTAAGTCAGGCTCAGCTTTTATCTAAGTTAGTGTGACTGCCTCTGTACCCGTGTCTCTGCCCTTCTGCTTCCAGCGTTCTTCCCTTTCCAGGGCAAACTCCTCCCTGCTCTGTGAGGAGGAATCTGAGCCTGTAAATCTGAGTACTGTGTGGTACTCCTCTGCCCCAAATCCTTCAAATTCTTCAATGGTTGCAATTTTTTTCAGAATAAAACTTAGGATGTGGCATGACTGTGCTCTGACCGCTTTTTTAGCCCACTCCAGTCTCCACGTATTTCTGTGAGTCTAACCAGAAACAACCAGAAACCACCATACTAACTCAGAGCATGCTGCATCTGCGTCTTGGCTGGAAAAGTCTACCCCGCCCCTGCCTGCTCAGCACCTCCTCGTGGTGGTGGTGGTGGTGGTGGGCCTCCCTCACTGAGGGTAGAGATCCTGCCTTCTTCATCTCTGCCCCCATAGGACCAAGTACATTGCTCAACAAATATTGAATGTGCTCAACTGCACCACAGATTAAATAAACGAAGCCTGCTTCTTGCTAAGAGGAGATTTGACCAAACCACAGCATGGCAGAGAGAAGTCAGGGGACGTTCTAGCATTGGTAACAATAAGTGACGTCAATGTCCAGCTCTTCCTGCACCAGGTCTTCATCATGTGTTTTACCTATTTTATTTAAATTGAATTCCAAGCACACAGATCACTGCACATTTAAATATATAACCTTAGAAGCTCAAGCAAATGGTTTTTATATTTCCCACCCTTTGAGATGTTCTGATAGCCATTGTCATAGAGAGGAGAGTTGACTGGCTATCTGTAACAAAGACTTCTGTGTGCTAACAGGAGAATTAACACAGACATTGCCTCCTCCTTGACAATCAGTACACTAAGATTTGGCATATTCTTTAAGGCATTAAAAAAATGGACCACGTTTTAGTTGGATAAGGGTGTACAGCTAAGCCCTTATAATTCCAGGGATATAAAAATGAGTAGTAGGCCTACAATCTATTTGCAATGAGAAAAAGCCCTTTTCCCTCCAAAGAAGTAAAATTATCCTAGCTCATCCCAAGATTAAAGAGCAAAATGGTTACTATATTTGAAATCGAAGACCATTTTTCATTGTATTTACCCCATCAGCTGCAGGTCTAGTTTATATCATGATGGCTTGAAGCAGAAGATATTTTATAAACATTTGTATTTACCTAAGTTACCTTTTTTAAAAATTTTTTTTAATTTTTATTAAATCATTATTGTGTACATTGGTGCAATCATGGGGCACAATGTGCTGAGTTCATATACAATCTGAAGATAAGTTACCTTTTTGAGGTATTAGCAGGCCCACATGGAAGATGCATTCATTGAAACAGTCTCTTCATCATCAGGGCAACAACAACACCAAACGTATCTTGACTCTTTCGATCGTAAATTCAATCATTCATTGTATTTAAAATATTTGTTGAACATTTATTCTTTTGCCAGGCATGCTATAACAAGGAACAATTTTCTCAGAGCTGATGATTATCTATCTTGTGTAGGGAGCCTAGTTCAGGCTGTCCCTGATATCAAAGGTAATAGGCAGACTCTAGGCAGAAATACTTTCAACTGTAATGTTCGGAATAGAACCACTGGGCAGGGCCAGAACTGGGGAAGGCAGGATCAACTTTAAGAGGAAGCATCATTATCCATGATGAACAAAATATCAAAATTTATGTTTTAACTCTAACACTAAAGTATTATCTTAACCTGATTATGGGGGGGGGAGGGTTGTGCCCCCTTAAATTTTTATGTTTTTCAATTTTTTAAAGTTGATTAAATTTTTTAGAGATGAGGTCTTGCTATGTTGTCTGGAGTGGAATAGCCATTCATAATCATGATTATCACGCACTGCAGCCTCAAACCCCTCCCGCTCAAGTGATCCTCCCACCTCCCTCCCATGTAGCTGGGATTACAGGTGCCCACCACTCACACCCAGCTAATTTTTTTCTATTGTTTTTTGTAGTGATGGATCCCACTGTGTTGCCCAGGCTGGTCTCAAACTCCTGGACTCGAGTAATTTTCCTGTCTTAATCCCCTACGTAGCTGGGACTACAGGTATGTGCCATCTTGCCTGGCTCCAAATTTATTCTTAATTGACAAAGAATAATTGTACATTTTGATAGAGTATAACACAATGTTTCCATATATGTATAAGTGATAGAATAATTAAATCAAGCTGATTAACAAATCTATCATTTCACATACTTTTCCCCCTACAGTGTGAAGATTTTAAATCAACTCTCCTAACAATTTTGAAATACACATTACATTTATTCACAAGATCTCAAAACCTTATTTCTTCTGCCTAAGTGAAACTTTGTACTTTTTGACAAAAATGTCTCCCTTTCCCCAAAGCTTCTGGTAACCACTTATATAAATTTGACTTTTTTTTAGATTTCACATATAGGTGAGATCTTGCAGCATCTGTGCCTCTGTGCCTGGCTTATTTCATTCAGCATAATGTCCTCCAAGTTCATGAATGTTGTCAAAAATGGGAGAATTTCCTTCATTTTGAAGGCTGCATAGTATTCCATTGTGTGTATATACCCCATTTTCTTTATCCATTTTTCTGTTGATGGACTCTTAGAACTGATAAATATTAAGGTTCATAAGAGACTACTGTGAGCAATTATATGCCAACAAAATATGTAATTATACTCCCTTAAATTCCGCACCCAGGGCAAGTGCCTCACTCTTCTTTCTTTAGTCCTGATCCCACTACCAGGCAGACCTCATGGCTATCTAAGTATTGTGGAAACTCTGGGAGGGTTTTTGTCTCTGTGCTGTGCCACTCCTGCTTAAATGTGTTTATTTATCTAGGGATAAAGCAATCCATTCCACAATAACACCTTCTAGATTTAATATGGCAGGAAAAAGATGGAAGAGTAGTTTTAATTCATACTAATGAGTAAATGACGAATATTAGTTCTTTCCAAGAATCATATTTAGGATACAGAGGATGAGCAAGTGCATGTGCCATGAGGGGACAGTATGTACAAGAGGCAAAGACAGGGAGAAAGAAGAGAGCATATCTCTGGGATGGCCCAGGTCATTCCCAGATGGTGGAAGTGGTAGATATGCCTCCGGCTCAGGGTCATAGCTATCACTGCCATATTTTCCATGTAAGTAAACATATACAATTTTGTTTGGGAGAGAGGGGCCATGACCACAGCTTTGTGTTTCCTTTATAATAAAGCTATTTTTAATGTGCAACAACAAAGAAATTTAGAGTTAATTCGGAACATCTATCCATGACTAGCCTCAATTGCACTTAGAAACTAGAGGCGATCATACTGTTTTGAAATCACGCTATTATGTTCTAGTGAAACTGGTCAGCCTCAGTTATTTGTCAAAACAGTTCTTTTGTCTATTCAAAAGAAATGCTAGTACTCAGTTTTAAATTCCCAGATAGACATATTTTAAAGATATGTCTTTATATTATAAATGCATGCTCATCTTAAAAAATTGTTTTTGTGATGTTTGCCCCCCAAAATGAAAAATTATTTCATCTAATTGCCCCTGGTTTTGATCCAGAGAGTAATCAAATGTGCATTGTTTAGCCAGTCCAAATACAGAGTATTTTAAGGCCAATCAGACGGACTTTTTGTTAATAGACGCTCTGTCCCTCAGCCCCTGACATTTACATTAATGGACCACATCGGCAAAGTCAGAAACTTTAACACAGGAATCCAAGCTCATCCCTTACCTCAAGATTAAAACCCATTTAAATTCCAAGAATAAGTAGCTGACAAAGATAATTTTCATAGATTAACATTTTTCACCTGGGTTTTATATTTCTGGAAGAAATATACACTGCATTGGTTATGCATTGATCAAACTTTTATTGTGCCAGCTGTACTTCATAGACCTGAAAAAGTGATTCAAGCAAAACAAAAGAGAACATAAAAGCACAACTATAATAGTTTTAAATCCCAAAGAGGCAATTACAAGTTTGATTCCAGTGATGCAGCTGGACTCCATTGGAAAACTAAACACCTTATCCATATTAAGTAGTTATGAAGGCTAGGGCTCGGGATGTAAATAATAAATTTGTGCCACAGTCGTATTTGTAAAGTACATCCCTTTTAATAAGTAGAAAGAATATGGTAATAATTCATGTGCAAAGGAGAATTTTAAGGAGTTCAAATGTGTTACGACAGGTAAAAAATGTGAGATATGAAATAACTAATCATTGGGATAAAACAAATGAAAAAAGATTAGAGTAATGTGCACAGGATTGGATTGTAACTCTTTAACCACTTGGAGCTGGGTTCAGCCTAATGCAGCGTTTTGTATGCATGATGTTTCTCTGCCTCTCTTAAAAAGAAAAATGAAAGTAAATGGGGCATTGTGCTGCTTCCCAAATTAATTCACAAAAGCCTAGGACAAGACACTTATAGAACTAATTATTGCATGGTTTAGAATATTTCTCTCTACACAAATTTTTAAACATAGGAATGAAAAGACTAAAATATTTACACAGGATTCCATCCTTTATTAAGCAAGCAGGTCAGGGCTCTTCCAAGTTCTCTTTGGAGTGCTCCAAATATTCTCATTAATTCATTAACCTACCAAACATTAATGTCTATTACATATCAGACACCAGGGTGCAAAGATCAGAAGGCAGGCCTCAAACCTCAAGATGTCACAGTTTAGTGGGGGAAATAGATGAGCATGCAGAGAACTCCAGCAAAAAAGAAAAAAAACATTGCTAAGTCAATAAATTCAGAGTGTCAGTTTGCAGAGTTTGCAAAGAGAAGGACTACTTGTCTTAGGGGAAGGTATTTCAGACAAAACCTCACTAGAGGAGTGAGTAATCTTAATTTTGCTCCAAATCTTGTTTGCAGCAAATTACTGAGAATTGCTCAATGTCCATTATTCCTCGATAGACCATTCACAAAAACTGAGCCCAAGTCTTCCCAAGAAGAGGCTGATGATAACCCATGCAGGGTCAAACAGAAACTTGGACTCCTACCCAGGCCAAACATAAAGGTGGATTTAAAAATTAAATGTAAAAAGCAAAAATTTAAACATTGAGGGGAAAATGCAAGATAGTGTTTCATAAAGTTGGAGTAGGGAAAAAATTTTTCATCAATTCTCAAAAGAGTATAAAACATGAAGGAGAAGACAGATAATTTGCACAACATTGAAAGCTAAAAAACAAACAAACAACACCAAAAAAACCCCTAACAGCCTAAAGATGATAGTTCCAACTTTTATAACCAATATAAGGTTAGCACCCAGGATATATGGTATTTGCAAATCAATAAGAAGAAAATTTGGGCTCGGCGCCTGTGGCTCAACGGGCTAAGGTGCCAGCCATGTACACCTGAGCTGGCAGGTTCGAATCCAGCCCTGGGCCCACCAAACAACAATGACGGCTGCAACCAAAAAATGGCTGGGCATTGTGGCGGGCGCCTGTAGTCCCAGCTACTTGGGAGGCAGAGGCAAGAGACTCACTTGAGCCCAGGAATTGGAGGTTGCTGTGAGCTGTGATGCCACAGCATTCTATCCAGGGTGATAGCTTGAGGCTCTGTCTCAAAAAAAAAAGAAGACAATTTAAAAATAGAAAAATGCATAAAGAAATTAAAGAGTAAAGAAGTATTAGAAAAAATGCCTAATGTCTTCAGTAATCAAGAAAATACAAATAAGACCACAGATTTCACACTTGTCAGATTGGCAAAAGGACAAAAAGACTGACAATAAAAAATATTGGCGGGAATGTACGACCACAGGAACTCTCATGTTCTGCTGGTGAAATTGTAAATTGGTACAACCACTTTAAAAACTATCTGGCTAAATCAGATAAGGGTGTGTGTGACAAGGGGTGGGGAACCTGAGGTTTGGGGGCCACAGGAGGCCTTCCAGATCCTTGGATGTGGTCTTTTGATTGAATCCAAATTTTATAGAAGAAATCCTTTTATTAAAAGCCTCCCAGCAGAGGAAGATGAAGCTTTTCTTGCCTCCCTTGGTGCTTAAGAAAGAACAATCTTGAAATCAGAAGGTCACAGGTTCCTTGTCCCACAACCCAGAGAAACTTTCCTATAAGTACCCAAAAGATGTGTTCAATAAGGATGTAGATTTTGACTGTGAAAGAGTCAACATTCCCATTAATAGGAAACTTAGTGAATAAATTGTGGCATACTCATGTAATGACGTACTGTATAGCACGCTAGACATGGAGAGATGAAGGCAAGGTGATGAAATTAAAAAGAGAAGTGAAGTGTGAGTATTAAAGGGAAGATGATCCTGGATCCATTCCTGGAACTTCCAGAATGAATAGAAGCTCCTGGGACTGAGATCTGGAGTTTGGATGCTTACACAGGGCAGAAGGTGGGCTACACTCATCCAGACCAGGGAAAGAGACCACCTCCATGTATGAAGTCTCCAACTTCAAAGTCTTTCTGGTCCTCACCATCTAGAAAATCTTCATTGACTGGCCTGGTAAAGTAGTAAAATGTTTGCTCTGAGAGGGAAGAGAGCACCCACAAAAACTTGAAATTCTGCATTTGTACCACTGTACTGAGGGGTCCAAAGTGGACCCAAAACCTGAAGAGGAAGATCCATGATGAGTAATCAACAAAGAAATTACCATTCCAGAGTGAGGACAAACTAATGAGAAGTGGTTTACCATATGTTGACACTCGGTGGAAGAAATATTGGAGGCTGGAGTTTAGAAAAGAAGGAAATTAGATCCAGAAAGACCCCAAAGAAGAGTGAAACCATGAGGGGAAATAAAAAGGCAAATCTAAATTAAAAATGACTATGAAAGCAAAACTATAACAATAAAAACTGAATGAGGGACTAAGGTAGTTAAAAACAAGTCAAAACTAAGACAAGACATCAGAATAACATGGAAAACTGGTAACAAAATATTGTATTTAAAGCTTCCTGACCCCATAGTATTGCAAGATAGACAGATATATAGATAAACTTTAGAACTCATTATGAGAAGGAGATTTGTTAACTCTTCCCACAACTTAAAAATAATCCTTTTTTTTTTTTTAAGTTGGCTTCTTGGTCTAGGGTTATGACTCTCCCTTTAAATGCCAAAATAATCCCTTTTTAAACTCCTTCCATTTGATTCATTTGAATATACTACCTTCTGTCATGACTCATTTGGATGTACTACGTGTACTTGAATACTTGCATTATGAATTAAGAAAGGCTGAGCCAGGCACAGTGGCTTGTGCCTGTAATCCCAACTACTGAGGTGAGAGGATCACTTGAGGCCAGGAGTTTCAGACCAGCCTAGGAAATATACCAAGAACTTGTCTCAGGAAGGAAGGAAGAGAGGGAGAGAGGGTGGGAGGGAAGCTGTAGATGAATGAGTTAATATTTCGATTCAAAATGTAAATCCAAGAAAATTAAATAAATGAACAAGTAAAAGGCAGAACAAAAATTAATGATAGAGGAAATAAATCCATAACAGAAAGGATCAACGAGATCAAAATCTAATTCTTTCACAGAAATTAAGAAATATTCATTATATTGATCAAGAAAAAGAAAAAAAGGAAACAAATAAATAATAGTAGAAACACAGAAGGGCCATCATGATAGTGTGTAAATTAAACATACCATAAGAGAACACCTTGAAAGCTTTTATAACAATAAAGGAATTTTTAAAAGATTTAGAGAAATTTGGATAAATCTCCAAAGTAGGCTTGAAAATTATTAGAAAGTCTGATTTTCTCAAAGTATTTAAATCTGAGTATCCTGAAAGTATTTAAAACATTAATGAAAATCTGCTCCCCAACAGCACCATGCCAAGTTCTACCAGCATGTCAAAGAAGGCAAAGCACCTATCTCATCCAACTGTTCCAGAAAACAAAAGAAGAAAAGCTTTCTCTTTGCTTGTATGCATCTGCTCTATTCCTGATGCAATAATTCTAAATTTTTATAATATAAAATATATCAAAATTTATAAAACAAGAAAGATAGAAATAAATCGAGGCAAAGTTACATTAAGCTATTCATTGAATAATCTCACTGTACAGGTATTTATACAGAAAGAGTAAAATCTCTCCAGGATGAAATCACAGAAGGCAGCTGTCTGGGTGTGAATCTGAGGGTACAGAATGGCTGCCATGTGACTTCACCAGTGCATGGAGAACTTGTAGTCTTGGCGGTTTGTGGACAGTTGAGAGCAGAAGCTGACTGTGAGTGAAAACATCATGGAAGGGGTAGCTGGAGAGTGGAGGGAGTTCCGGGAAGTAGGACTGATGTGCTTTATAATTTCCCCTTGTTCAGCCTGCCGGTTATGCCCAGAACCAACACAGCCAGCTAGTTTTCCCTGTATGTGAAAGACAAACATTCATCACTTTTGGTTTCTTACAAATCCAGATATACCCCTACACTGGTCTAGTTGCTTCTGAACATCAAGTAGAATGACCATTCTCTCCCCTCTTCCTTAGAATCATTTGGGTCATGGAATTAAAATTTACAATTGTTTCCACCCCATGAGGCAGCATCGAATAGTAACACCTAACTTTCTATGACCGTGTTCTTTGTGGCTCTTTGTCTTGTAGAACTGAATTTTTTTTAAAAAAAACATTCTGACATGATTGCACACTATTGCCTGATGAAAATCATATGGAAGTCATTCAGTCACTGAACTAACGCAGATCTTAGTCTGAAAGCAGACTTGAAAAACTCCACTTTTCTTTAGCTCATATAATGTCTCTGTTAGTCTGACATCTTTTCAACCCTCTTATTTAGTGTAACTGATGCTGGTCTGGAGGAATCAAGTGACCAAGGGATGCCACAGCTCTGAGGCAGAATAACTATTTTTATCACATCTCCTTCTGAGACAGTTTAAGGACAGGACTCCACCTTACTTCTGACCAAGGAAGGCCACATGGGGCTGCATGATACAAACTAATTAACTATAGAAGAGCAACTAAACAAGTAAATGACCTCCTAGCTGCTGAAATTCAGCCCATATCCATATAAAAAAGGGGCCAAACCAGTCTCTCTCTTGAGTAATGTCTTCCAGGGTCATTGAATACCATTGATACCAGCTGATAAGGAACTTGGCTGGAAAGAAATGAGATCCATCACAATCTAACCATCTCAAGCCCCCAACCCCCCTACATTAACTTTATGCTAACTTTTTCCTTATTATACTCCCATTTTAATGCCAAAAATGACATCCCGGGTTGGAGCTTTACCATGCTAATGAGACATACGACACATGAAGACACGTGAAATAAAACTATGCAGGTGCAAGAAAAATCCCACCTCTCCACGCTTACCCCGCACCCTCTTCTCACCTACTCTTTTTTAAAACTCTCTCTGAACTCCCCTTGGAGAAGCAACCTGAGGACTTTTCCTTTGTGGTGCCCTATATTCCCCAATCAAGTCTTGCCTGTCATTGCCCTCTGGTCTCTTGCTAATTTCTGTCACACAGAGAGCTCAAGGGCCTACATTTCCCAGGTACCCATTTAAAAGGAATGTCATAAAAAAAGAAAAATGGAATGTCATGCTAAACTCAGCCCTGCATTCTGTCTCACTCGCCCAAGGGCCATCAGATCTGCGTTACACCTGGGAGGCATTCTGTCTAGCCAATAAGGGTTCTGTTCTTGGAATACAGAAGACCTTATATAAATCCTGACTTTGCAATATACTTGCTAAGAGATGTTGGGTGAGGTTTCCACTTCTCTGAGCCTCCCCATTGTTCCTCATGTGTAAAGTGGGGACAATTTCTATCCCAAAGGGTTGTTAAATGAAATAACTGTTGTGAAATGAAGTGCTGACCAACAACGAGGTCAAAATTTAGTGGTAGTTACTATTCAGAGACTGACCTCAGAGCCTCTGAGAATGTTCTCTTGGGAAGGAACTCAGGCTGAGAGAGGAAAGGTGTATGAAGTTGGTTTGAGGTCGTGGTTGAAGGACACAAGTGATTCTTTCTACAGCATTGTGTTCTGTGCCACACCTGCATATGCTACCAAAAGTTTGGCTCGTGTCCTCTTGGCCACATCAGAAGGACAAGTGGGTTGAAGAAAAGTTAAGAGAACTTTATTAATTTGCTGGCAAATGAGTAGGATGGTAGACTCTTGTCTTAAAGTACTGTAATCCTCCCTTCAAGCAGAAATACAGAGATTTTAAAAGAATTTTCAGCTTTAGGCTATTGCTGTTTAACTATAGCATCTCTAGTGAAGACAGTCACATGACCTCTGCCTAAACAATTTTGTTGTGTCACCTCCTGTGGTACAAAAAACAAACAAACAAACAAATAACAACAACAAAAACACCCTCCTGCCCCTCTGATTGCTGGCCTTGGGCAGGAATGCAGGTTTTAATTCCCAAAAAGGGTGAAGGGTTTTAAAGAGACAGCTGGTAAAATATTTTTGCTCTTTTTTCAGGCCTTGCCTCTGTTACATATTCATGAGCTGTCACACAGTGTTAGCTTCTGCTCACAGCATCTTTAAGTTCTTAGTACACTGGTTTTCTGGTTTTGACTTGTTCTTTATCATAATGCTCTTCCAGAGGAAGAAGTAACAAGGCTCGGGCTGCAGAACAGTCTGTGTGATAAACATCATGCTGTAAAAGGTATTTTACATCCTGAGTGATAGATACTTCACGAGCCTCAGCATTTTAGATTTCAAGTTCTAGTTCCTTTCTACAGTAACCATCTATTTTTCCCTTCATTTGTCTCACTTTCTCTCATTTATATCACTCTTAGAATATGATTAATGATCTATCATGTATTTGAGCTTATTCATGATTGGGTTTTGCCCAACCATTTTAGTGTAAAAAATAAAATATATCTTTTGTACTTTCTCACTTTCTCCCACTCCTCAGACTTGTTCCCTGTATATATCTAGGCACATATTCTTGTCTTTCCCTGTAATTCTTCCTTTTCCACCCATAATTTCTGCTTATGTATGTTAGTCATCCACTATTTTCTTTTATAATGATGGCCTTGCAGCTCTAATAAAGTCAATGTCAGATCTAAGGAGGTCAGTCTAGTACGACAATAGTTCACTTTTCTTCCTTGCTGATGAAGTCTTGAAAATCATTCTAGCTTTTATTTTTAAATTGCATTTCTTAAAGTGCTTTTAATTATTCTCACTTTTAATTAAATTTGTCTAAGTTAAAATGTTGAACATATTAAAAAAATTATCCGTAGTGTTTTTATATCATACCAAATCACGACTTCAGCTGTGTCAAGTGGTCCCTGATTAACTATCTCTCTAAGGTGAAAGACATGGTGAACTCAATGATCCCGTAGGTCATTAAGATGCTCATAGGTTCCTCTCTCCATACAGTATGATAATGGATCCTCCTTTGTATTGGAGGTAACTTAGCAAGTAAGCATAGCTCTACTCTAGAATGGAAATCATGCATCCTGGAACTGACGCAGGAAACTTGTCTCAAATGGGATAAGGTATTTCCATTTGTGCTCCTCTGCATAAGCTTAGCCCCTAGAAGCCAGTGTTAAGTTAAGCCCTATACTACTTTTTCAAACTAAAATCTGCTTCCTTGCCTGAGTCCAGTAATCAGAGGGGGAGGGGAGTGTCCTTTGTTTTTTGTACCACAGGAGATGGCTTAACATATTGTCCTCGCAGAAATCATAAAATTGTTTCTGCTGAAGGTGGACTTGACCAGGACCATTAACTACAGTTAAAATAGCCTGAAGCTGAAAACTCGCCTTTTAAAAGAGTGTATCTCTCCTTATAGTTAGGAGAAGGGTACTATAAGATGAGAGGCTGTCATTGTCCTTATTTTTTGGCAAATTAATAAATTCCTCTTTCCTCTTCCTCAACTCACTTGTTCTTGTACCACTGATGCAGCCTTGGGAATAAGTGCCGAACTTTCCGTAACAACATCCAGGCCACATATTTTCTTTTAGCCTAAGTTTTTTCACCAATCCACTCACCACCCTCTGCACCACCATGTGGGCACAAGCATATGGGATTTTCATGCATCACAGCCTCATGTTTAAACCCAGTCGAAACAACACTTCCTCTATAAAATCATCCTTGACTCCCTCATGATGTAGCAGTTGCTCAGCATACAGAGTTCTACCCACTAATTTATTACCTGATGTTAATAGTCTTCCTGCTTTTTTTCCCTTTGCATACCTACCTCTTCTGTAGACTGAGCTTACTCTGGTCAGATTCTCTATCTAAGAGACGATTTCTTTGCATCTCTTTTTATTAACCTCAACATTCAGCAAAGGGGCTGGCACAAAGACTTTGCTCAATAAATTCCGGTTGAACTGCACATGCCCAGGGAAGATTGCCAGTTATGTATAAAGGGAAGAATTTGTGACCTCCATTTTCAGGCAAATGAGTTTGGAAAATATCTTTAACTGTCCTCCTAATGGTCTTAATATTTAGACTTGTTTTCTTTGGTCTGTTCCTGAAATCCCTAAGTCTGATGATGGTCCTAAAAGGACTCCACATGAAGACAGCAACGTTCAGTGCCTAAGACACAGGCTCTGGAAAGAACTGCCTGGGTTCAGTCTAGACGCCCCCAAACTCCATATGTGGCCTTTGAAAAATATTTAACCTTTAATCTTTCCTCTGTTGCGAAACAAAGTACTTCATGGCTGCATCTTAGAGCTTGTAATAGGGATGAAATAATCTTTATAAAAATAGCAGCTCTCATTTATGGGTTAGGCACTATTCTAAGGGCTTTACATATTACCTTATTAATAACAGCCACAAGAGATAAATGTTGTTTCATCTTTTGGTGGATGAGAAAACTGAGGTACAGAGGGGCCAAAGGAGTTTGCAATGTTCACTTAGCTATTAAGTAGCTGTGCTGAAAACTGCTTCCCAAATGAGCATTCTTAACCACTCTTACATTCATTTTATTTTTTATTAATATTATTTTTAGTTTACAAATCATAATTATATGAATTTATGGGGCACAATATGATGTTTTGATATATGTATACAACATGAAATGATTAAATCGACTTAATTAACATATCCATCATCTCACTGTGAAAGTTGTCAGAATCAAAATGAAGCCATTTGTGTGAAAAACCCTGACAAATAGAGCTGGGGAAGGCCATGAGGAAGGGCTTCTCATGCATGAATTGCCCTATATAAAGAACAATCACAATAGACTGCAACCCCCATGATCTAGTACAAAGGCTGTTAAAACCATACACAAAAATGTACTTCTGCAAGGAGGGCATCTGTCAAGTAACTGCTTATCCAGTCTCATCCTGGCACCACCCTTGTTATTGATCCTTGTAGCCAAGAATAATTATCTTAAAACAATTATGTGATGCTCCTCATTTTTCCTTTAAAAACCTTTGTCTTCTCTTACCTCCCTGAGTAAGCATGGAGTTTACTATGCATGCAGGTTCCCATTCCATTGCCTCTTGCTGAATAAATATCATTTTTTCTTTCAGGGTGTTTCTTTCTCTATTTGTTATTTAAGTTGACATCACTTGGTCATCATTTTTTGTAGTGAGATGTTTGAAATTTCCTCTCCACAATTTTGACCTATCCAATACATTAACTGTGGTTACCATGCTGTGCAATAAATTTCAAAATCTTATTCCACCTGTCTAACTAAAACTTTGTATCCTTTGACAATATTACATTCTACATTCTTCTTACATTCAGAGCAACAACTTGAACCACTTAGGGCGAACTAGTGATATTATTACTCCTTAGCTTTCCTTCACACCAAGGTTTTCAGACTTCTCAAGGTGTTTTTTGAAATTCTTATAGAAACAGAATGTTAAAAGTAAATTTGTGCATGTAGCACATTTAGGAATGTATTTGAAAATAGATCATATAAATAATTGTCAAGAATCGCTCTTCCAAAAACAGTTGTGAAAATTTTTATTAACTAAATTTTAAACCTCAAGATTATGATGTAGTAATTGAAAGCTACTGATGAGAGAAAGCCTTCCCTCCTGAAAATTAGGGATATTTATTTACCCAGTTCTGTGTTTATTTGTAGGCAGCCTGGGCATTACTATTTAGATTTGTAGTATTTAGTTTAGGAGTCAGAAGGGCGATACCACATAATAATTACAATCTTTAGAAGCAAATTTTCCATTGTCAGATAACCAAATTAACTGGCATAAATGTATGACAAATTGTGAAACAGTTGATTAAACCAGTTGCCAAATAGAACTCCATTCAGATAATAATTCAGTGTTCAACACATTTTAGCACAGATTACATGAAAGTCTTTATGTAGGAAAAGCAGAGATCGAGACTATTATCCTACTTTTATTTTCTTGAGGATAATGTGATTATAATAACACTAATTTGACAGTCTTTGGTATGAACAATTTCTGGCTCCATTCACTAGAAAGTGCATTAATGTTTTCCAATAAGTGATGTGATTATATGGTAGAAAAGAATGGAAGGTTAGAGATTTTTTCTTGTCTTTCTTTCTTTTTTTTAAAGACTCTTTATGTTAAGGTGATAAGCACAAAAGTAAAGTGATGTTTTCGAGGCTGTATAATCAAGGTAGAGGTAGAATCTAGTACACCCACCTTACCGGTTCTCATTCTTGCATCTGTAACAATTGCCTCAGTGAACTAAAATAAAATCTTAAGTCTTCTTTCCTCTTGGCTGATTGAATGGATTCTCTCTTAGCCAAAGAGATACCCTGAAACTGAGTTGCTAGCCTTGAGAAGGGAGGTCAGACATGCCTACTTGTGGCCCCCTCCCTTTTGGGACATATCTTTTGTAACTTATTAACAGGCCTAAGGCTATGTGAGACAAACCTGCAGGTCCTCAATATACATAACAAAGCACTCCAGTCTGGGTATTTGCCATGTGGCTTGCCTCTAATTAACAGACTTCCCCATCTTCTTAAAGCATTCCAAGCCTTTAAACGAAGCTTCATTTCTGTAACCAATTACAAATCAAAGAATCTTTAAACTTGCCCATAACCTGTCAGTCCCTGCTTTGACATATCCCACCTTTTTAGGCCAAACCAATATACACCTTCCATGTATTTGATTTATGACTTCATTTGTAATTCATGTCTGTCTGAAATGAAAAAAAACAAACAGTAACCCAATCACAGTGAGTCCACTTGTTCAAGGATTCTTGGTATGGATCCTCAAATTTGTCTTAGAATAAGATGAGCCTATTTAAATTATTTTACAGAGTTTGGCTTCTTTTTAGTTGATGCCTCCTTAGTTTGGGGATATTACTCTTGCTTCATGTGCCCATAATTCCTTAGAAGTATATTCCAGTGGGTCACATTCGTACTGGTGATGCTTTATTACTAAAGGGTGTGAGAGCAAATACCAAGAGGAAAGATCTCTTCTTCTGCCTGTTAATCAGTGGCCTATCTCCCTGCTCCAGGTTCTCCCTGCTGTTTTAATCACATTCTCCTACTATATAAACTGTCATAAAAGAGGTGTTTACTTAACACAGTCCTGGTTTAACTCAAACTAAGCAGCATCAGTAAAAATAATGGCAACATTTTTTTCTTCTTTTCTAATGGTGGTCATATTATGCTTGTTAGAACTTTCAGAAAATGTTGAACAATAGCATGAAAATAAACATTCTTTTTTTTAAATTTTCTAAATATATTTAATTTCTTCTGTAGGGTTTTTTTTTAAACAAGTGAACAGTTTATTAAGAATTAAACAAGTTGTGATGTTATACAGTATAAGGAAGACACTCAAGATAGGTATAATAGTACTACTCACACAAAAACTTAAATTTCACCTCAAAAAAAACACAAGACAAAAGAGAAAGCAATTACACTGTTATAAAATAAGATATTTCATGCAAAGTATTAACTCTGCCCTCCCAAAGCCCAACCTCCCAACACACAAAAAACTGTCTGGGAATACTGCTATGCTAACATATTGACCACAGTATAATCATTCATAGGAAAACAGTAATTAAGCAATGACTTAAATTAAATAACAAAGTTCAAATAATGTTAAATTAATGTTAAATTAAAAGCTGCTCACTATGAGTAAAACACTAGAGAGGCTCCAGAAATGTTATATTTTCTCAGCTGTGGCTCA
>CAUYRH010076042.1:0-14994 GCA_963574655.1 Perodicticus potto | reverse complement strand
ATCAAAACTACCTTGAGATATCATCTAACTCCAGTAATATTAGGCCACATAACAAATCCCAAAACCAGAGATGCTGGCATGGATGTGGAGAAAAGGGAACACTTCTACATTGCTGGTGGGAATGCAAACTAATATATTCCTTTTGGAAGGATGTTTGGAGAGTACTTAGAGATTGAAAAACAGATCTGCCATTCGACCCTATAATTCCTTTACTAGATATATATCCAGAAGACCAAAAATCACATCACAATAAAGATATCTGTACCAGAATGTTTATTGCAGCCCAATTCATAATTGCTAAGTTGTGGAAGAAGCCCGAGTGCCTATCGACCCACGAATAGATTAATAAATTGTGGCACATGTATACCATAGAATACTATGCAGTCTTAAAGAAAGATGGAGACTTTACCTCTTTTATGTTTACATGGATGGAGCTGGAACATATTCTTCTTAGCAAAGTATCTCAAGAATGGAAGAAAAAGTATCCAATGTTCTCAGCCCTACTATGAAGCTAATCTATAGCACAAGAAATGTGGAAAGGGGCAAGGGAGGGGAAGGGAGGGGGAGGATGCATCTTACAAGGGTACAAGTGAAAATTACTAAATGTAGAATATAAATGTCTTCATATAGTGATTAAAAGGCCATGAAGGCTATGTTAAATAGTTCAATGAAAATATTTCAGATTGTATATGAAGTCAGCCCATTGTGCCCCATGATTGCACCAATGTACACAATTATGATTTCATAAAAAAAAAAAGAAAGAAAAGGAAAGAAAAAAAAAGGAGGTCCTCTGTTGAACTAACAACGCCATCTCACAGAGGAGGATGGCGGGCTGGAGAACACTCACACTCTGCTGAGGCATCAAACCCACGAGGGAAACATCCCCACACAGCCCCTTTCATCCCCTGGTGCTATCCCAGAGGATCACTGGTACTTCTAATGGGCTGTGAGAGGAAGAGAGGAAACAAATCCTATCAGGTAGGATCAGCTTACATTATTCAAAGCTTAATATTTATAATAAATTCATAGGGCCCTGAGATTATTGACTTTTGAGGAATAAGATTTTCATAATTTAAGGAGTCATGCAGGCTTTCTGCATTAAATGTAGCCTTACAAGTGGTTTTACAAGATAAGTTAAAAAGTACCAATTAACAGAGGCAGTAAAAGGCGACATATCCTTATTCTTATAATATATGCCTGCAAGGAATCATCGTATGTTAACATTTGAAGGTTAAAAGCAATGCTTGTGCTAATCAAAAACAAAGTTTTTATATTCACTTAAGAATTAAGACAATAACACACAATTGTTATATATTATTTCTTAAATAGGGAATTTTTGAATAAGATGTTTTATTATCTTTCAGGCCCCCACAGTAAGATCTCTGGGTAGTAGTCATCCATTAACTCAGTTCCCAGAAATTCTCTGGATCTCTCCAGACTGGATATTGACAATGTCACAAAAAGAATCATCACATAAATTGAATTCCTTCTGCTCTGCTACAAAACAGCCCTTGAGAATCGAGAGAAGCCTCCAGCTTGCCAGGCATCACTCTCTTCTGCCAGGCCTTGCGGTCCATGTTTTGTTCTGCCCTATTCCATTACAACACCAGAGTGACGCAGAAGAGGTGAGAACAGAGGCAGCTTCCTTGTGTGATTCTCCAGGATCACTTGGACACCGACAAAATATGGCCTGAGAAGTCCTGAGTCATGTGAAATTAACCCCTGAACTGTTACCTGCAGGGCAGAAGATAGCACTTGGGTCCCTGCTTCCTTTACCAATGACTCTGCCAACCCTCAAACCCAAGTCTCCCTGAAGTCCACCAGGGTTTCCACAAATGCCTGTGGAGCTCCCCATGTCCTTCAGCCTGGGTGAGGGACAATGTGTAACACTAACAAGTACAACACGAACCTTTAAAGGAACAGCTCACCAAATAATCAGTGAAAATATTGCTCAGCGTAAAATGAGTGCCCCAGAGAAATTTACAAATCAGGGTGTATTTAATATGAAATATAATCCTCAATATTGATAAGAGAAGATATAATTTCCTTAGACCCTTTAAAAACTATCTCTATAGGCAAGTATCTGTTAGAAAGTATCTTATAAATAAATAGCTGGGTGCAGTGGCTCATGTCTGTAATCCTGGTGCTTTGGGAGGCTGAGAAGGGTGGATTGCTTGAGCTCAGGGGTTTGAGGCCAGTCTGTGCAAGAGTGAGACCTCATCTCTACTAAAAATAGAAAAACTAGCAGGACATTGTGGTAGATGCCTGTAGTCCCAGCTGCTTGGGAAACTGAGGCAAGAGGATTGCTTGAGCCCTAACGTTTGAGGCTTCTGTGAGCTATGATGCCAGGGCACTCTACCTAGGGCAACAGAGTGAGACTTTGTCTTAAAATTAATTAATTAATTAATTGAATATTCGTATTTTTCATATTCTTCTAGCTCTGTGATATTTGATTACAAGGCTGAATATAAAAGAAACGTGTACAAAAAATGCAATAGAACTAGAAGAATTGAGTAATTAAGTCTAGAACTCAAAGAAATGCTTTGCAGTAAAGATGCCTTTTATGTCAAATTTAGATGATGAATAGGAGCGCTGAAAGAGAAGAAGGCTTGGAGTGGGCACTCAGAAAAAGGGACAGTGTGAAGGAGGCAAGAAAAAAATGCCTATCAGGTGCAATGTATACTATTCAAGGGGTGGGTACACCAAAAATCCAGACATCACCACTATAAAATTCACCCATATAACTAAAAACCAGCTGTACCCCTAAATCTAACAAAATAATTAAAAAAAAAAAAAAAGAATTCTAGGCAGAGGGAACAGTAAGTGTAAAGGTACAGATGGTGTGTTAAGATATCATGATAGTTTAACCCTGGTTTTTCTCCAAACCAGTTAAGGTTTTGCCTGCAGCTAGTTTGTTTTGCAAAGCAACCAAGTAGGCTAGAAGAAGAGGACAATGAGGTATAAGAGTTGGAAAGAGGAAAGCCCAATTTAAAGATGCATTCCTGAGCCGGTTACTGTGGACAGTCGGGGCTCAAGCCCTCTGGGAACCTCCAGAGAAGTGTATACTTCAGAATTGTCTGCTCAGAACATGAAACAGGGGTCTAGGGAGTGCCTGTTGCCCCAAATGGTCAAAAGTTTCCGCAGGTTCCTTAACTTCTTTGCTCCCGAAGGTTTGAGCACGTGTGGAATGGCTGAGCAGGTTCCTGCTGGTGTCTCTGTTAGCAGAGAAGTCCTGGGTGGGAAACGAGAGATGTATTGTGAAGTGGAGGCACGATGTCAGGGTACACCCGGGTACAAATGGGTGGTGCACCAGATGCTGAAGCAACATGTTAAATCACAAGGATGAGAGGCTGAGTCAACACATCTGGTGAGAATAAATTGTCTGATATGGCTGGAGTGCCTATCACAGTATAGAGAAAATCCTGAGTGCACAATTCAGAGCGAAAATCTTAAAAGTTAAGTTGTGAATACGATGTGAAGGGCAAAAAATGCATTGTAGAAATGTTTTTCTCAGTCTTGTAGTCAATGAGAAATAAGCAAAGCTTTTAAGACGAAAGAGTAACTCTATCATATTTGTAGTTTAATGAGATAATGCTGGTGTCAGGAATAATTTCTTTGACAAATACATTCCTTTGTAGGAAGCACTATGCTCCATCTTGGGCCTACTACACAACCATAGTGGAAAAGGGGACCCCGACTTCACCGGTCTTTTACAACTTATGGAGGAAGATAATTCCTCACGCCCTTGCAATAAACGAAGGTAAATTTTGGAAGGCAGGTGTGAGTGCTCCTGGAGCACATGGCAGGAGGCCTTCCAGGGCACTCAGAGAAGGTGAATGGAAGCTACATGAGAAAAAAGAGGAAGAACAGCCCAAACAGAGGAACCAGGGTTCCCGAGGGAGCAGAGGGAAATAAGCATGCTGAGTCCCAGGAGTGCAGGGAGGTCAGCACGGCTGGCATGAGTGGCGCGAGAGTGGCGGGGCTGGAGATGCCTGGCGAGGTGGACGGGAGCTCACCTGTGCAACAATGTAGGACATCACAGTAGAACAGTCAAGAATCATTGAACTAGATGAACAAAAATGCTGCGAATCCGTCTTGTCCTCTAGCGCAAGTGAGTTAACTTTTATTTAGATCCAGCCTAAACTTTCCAAGCCAGACTTTCAACAAATTTACTTTTGAAAGGCAGAACGGAGCCAGAGATCCCAGCTCTGCCCTCCCCACTTCACCCCAGGTTGGACACTGGTAGCCAGGTCACAACCCACTGAGGTGGGCTCTTTTCTCTAAGGCTGAAATCTCACGGCACCTAATTGTGGCATCAAACCTTTGAAAATGATACTGAATTCTTATCATCCTCATCAAAACTACTCAGTCTCCCACTCTCTCCTCCTCTTCCTTCACCCCACACCACAAACAGGCCTTTCCTCCTGTTTCATAATTGTTTCCCATTTACCATCCTTCCGTTGTATCTATGAATAGACCATCTCTGCTCCTCTCTTGAGGACTGTGGGTGTTTGGTTGTCTACCACTACCTTTTGGAGAGAAAATATAATTATGACATGACACTCCGAGACAGGAAATGTCTGTCTGCTACCTTTTAGAAAAATCAGAGATGAGCAGAGGTTCACATGGAATAGCAGATTATTTGCTTCCCATCATCTGCAGTTTACAAGAGCAAACACAAGGCTCCAGGCATCTGTAAAATGCATGTTACGTTAAATTTGAGGTCATCCTCTGACTTGTCAGAACATGACTTCTAGTCCTAAATTCCAAAACTTTAGAGGCCTGTGAAATACTTGGACAGGTTCCAAAGGAGAGCAATGAAAGTGGTAAAAGATTTGAAGGCTAATACCTTTGAGGGAAAGCTAAAGGAACAAGAATTATTTCTCTTCTTAATGAGAAGTCAGAGATAATTTAACCATCTTCAAGTATGTGAAAAGTTTTATGTGTCGCGTGATGGTGTCCAAATGCATGGACGTTTGAGTGACAAGGCTGAGGCACAGCAAAGGAACCCTGACAAGGAGGGTTGTTACCTGCAAGCACTGGGTATTTTGCCATTGAAACCCCTTTTTCTGAGGCCCAGAAGATTGGACATTATCTAGCAAGGAGATGTCATGTACTGTCTGAACAAACACTGGGGTAAAATAAATGACTTCTAAGAATCTCTAAATTCAGTAGTTTTCAGATTCTTAAAAGGTCTTCCATTTGAAGGGACTCTGAGGGCAAATAAATTATGGGCCAAGACTTTATTCTTACACTTTCTTGAAACAGAAGAACATCCTGGTCATTTCAGGTAATAGTTACAACCAGAGTTCCAGAAGCTTCTATCATATTAGCAGTTTAGAAATCATTCTCACATACAATACTTTAAAAAATATGTCTATGCCTACATTCCTTGGGTTAACACTATTGCTCTTATCTTTCTACAATTTTATTAGATACTATTGTCTGAAGCTCAAAACCACGGATGATAAATACACTTCAGCTAAAATAAACATCCTTCCATTTCAGAAGCAAAATCTATGCAGAGAGACACCTGCATATTTGTGAAAGTATAGTAAGTTATAATTTTATGACAGACAGCAACGTAGCATTCCATTTATAATCTTTTTAGAAAGGTGGATGATAACAGAAGCTAGGACAATACAATAAAATACTATATCTGCAATAAAAAGTCAGACTTCACTCTCCTGAAATGGGCTCATGCAGATCACTATATCTGTTTACGGGGAATTTTAAGATAGTCGCAAAACAAAACTGCCAGGCATGAAGGAATAATTCATTTAACAGCTGTTCGGTAAGGTCAAAAACACAGAAACTCCTGAAGGTTACAAAAGTATAACTAGAACTCTTGGGAGTTTAGCTCCATTGTAACAGAGATTTTAAAATCGTCTTCTGGTTATGCCCCACCTCGTGTTATTGTGCTTATCACTGGCTATCAGATTTTAGGAGTTCAAGATCAAGTCTGCTTTCTGGACTTACCACCTCATGACATTATACCCGAGGAGACTGAGTTAATAATAAAAGAAGAAAAAGCATAGATGTCTCTGATGCTCGGTATAAAAAAAGAAACAAGCGCAGATCAATAGGAACAATCTGACACCAGTATCCCAATTTCTGTCCAGACATCAGCAATAGGAAGGCTATAGCACACAGTCCTGAAAACTCTGCTCTCCAAATGCAATGTTGACACAGAAAGCTGGACATAATAAGAAATTAAATGAAGCTGAATAAATGCTGGTACTGAGGGCTAGACATCAAAACTGCATTTGGTGAGAAGTAACCAAAAGAAAAAAAAAACTACAGAACAAGAGGTTGTCATTCAAAACACTGCTATTTTTACGGATCATGGCTCCAAATCGAAATATAAAGTCAACCTAAAGCTAACTTTACTTCTATGCTGCTATTTAAGTTGAATGGATTTCTTGGTAGTTTTGCATTTATGGAGCTTTTCCTGTTTTACTTTTTTTCTCACTAATTTTTTTGAAATTTTACTTTAAAAAAATTCTCAACGAAATTCAGATTTTATGAAGTAGTAGAAAATGGATATAATTTTAACAAATTTTCTCAGGGAAATTCCAACATAATTTTTTTTTTTTTTTTGCATTCTGTTTAAGAGCACAGGGTGATTAAAATAGAAGTTAAGCATACATCAGCATACTGTACCCATGAAAATAATGCTTATCAAAGTGAGTCCTTGAGTTCCTTATTTGTTAACTTCATTTTATCTTTAATTCTATACATTTTATATTGTGCTTTCTGGTAGTTCAGCATTACCTTAATATTCCACACCTCAATAGTAACTTCATACTGTTAGTAACTACACTTGATTACATTTGTTATTAGAAAAATAAAGTTATGCTTCAACTATGAAAATGTCTCTCATTTGTACAAATGCAACAAAGCTCTGCTTCCAATTTAGAACTTTCTTCTATTATAGTGCTACTGACCTGCAATGAAATAAAAATAAGAATTGATTGAAATTAATCAAACTTTGACTGAAGACTTTTGTTTTTGAGACAGAGTCTTACTATGTCACCCTTGGTGCCGTGGCATCACAGCCCAAAGCAACCTCAAACTCTTGGGCTCAAGTGATTCTCTTACCTCAGCCTCCCAAGAAGCTGGGATTACAGACACTGCAACAACGCTGACAATTTTTTGGTTGCAGTTGTCATTGTTGTTTAACTGGCCTGGGTTGGGTTTAAACCCATCTGCCTCGGTGTATGTGGCCAGCACCCTAACCACTGAACTGTGGGTGCTGAGCATTGACATAAGATTTTTAAAAATTCCTCAGATGAAACAATTCAGAAAATTTTGCTTATAAAATGCCTTCTTAGAAACAAAATATAAGTGTGAGGATTTGACACACTTTCCTGTTTGACAAATTTCTCAATTCTAAAATATTGACAGTTCAATTACTATTCAATTTTTCAATCAGAAAAATCAAGATTCTGATAAGTAATTCAATTTATCCAAAGTCATGCTAGTACCAGGCCTAAAATCTAGGTCTTCTGAGTTGAGCTCATGAAACTTGCCTGCTCAACAACAAAAGTGTTGTGGCACAAAGATACATTGGCAAGGAATGGCATTTTGTTTTCCCTTTGAAACACCATGTTAAAGAAAATTTGACTTTCCAGAAAAGTCCTTAATCATCTATTTATACAAAAGAATACTTATGGTAGCTATGGTACCAATCATATGTATAACAATGTTTTTGAACAAATAGCACATGGGAATCTACTTTGGGGCTCAGGATATGCCTCACTTAGCACAGAGGATCAAATTCTCCCTCACTCTTGGACAGTGAGAATAGACGTTTATTAACTCCACCTTAGTTCCAACAGAAATGTGAGTAAGTGGGATCACCAAGGAGTTAGGAGCTGCCAATTTCCTCAGCCCCCTTAGATAATTCACACTAATGGAAAACTCTCCATTACCTGCATTCTTTTCTTTTTCAGGTATCAATAAATGCCTTCCCTCTGCCTATCCCTGGAAGAAAGATACCCCTAAATTTCAATCAGAATTTCTTCTGTTTGTCTTCTGAATGTCTGTCTTACCTTAATCTCTGAAACACATATATTTCTTTAAGCTCTTTTAAAAAATATATGAACAAGTTTATTCTTTATTTAGTATCCAATTAAACTCCCCAAGCATCCATTCAACCTATAGGAAGATACGGGGTGGGAGGCACCTGGCAATATGTCTGAGTATTCCCAATTGTCTTACATTCCCCTGTTCTCCTCCCACTCCCATTTCACACTCGGAGGAATACTTGGTCCCCTCCCAGGTGGTCAATATCCCCTCTGACTTAAAACCTTGTTAACTTCTGTTTTCCTTCCTTTTTCACTTGAGACAAAAAAAAAAGTTATTGAAACTATGGAGACTACCAATGATAGTGACAGTATATTGAAAATTGCTGATTTTAAAGCCTCTTGGCTATCTTTGTCTTCCTTTCGTAGGGTAACAAAGTTCCACAAACTGGGCTTAAAACAATAGAAATTTATTGTCTCACAGTTCTGGAGGACAGAAGTCACCAACTATAGTGTTGGCAGGGCCATTTTCCTTCTGAGGCTCAAAGGGGTGAATCCTTCCTTGCTTCTCTATTCTTGGTGTTTCCTGATTTATAAACACCTCACTCAGTCCTGGCCTCCACTGTCACGTGGTATCTTCCCTGAGGACCTCTGTGTTTACACAGTGTTCTCCTTTTTGTGTGTGTCTGTAAATCTTCATCTCTTATGGGGACACCAGTCAAACTAGATAAATGCCCAACTTGGTCCAGTAGCACTTTGTTTAGCTTAGCTAATGACTCTACAACAGCTCCGTAGGGATGCATTCTGAGGTGCTCAGGGTTAAGGCTCTACCTTATCTTTCTGGGGACACATCCAAGCCATAACATTGGTACAGGGAATTTCTCCCTGTCTGTCATTTCTTTGGTGCAGCCACACTATTCTTGGGGCCTACAGCTATCTTCTCACTGTCTGAATAAACCTTTCTCTGAGAGATTCTAAGACCTGCCCTGGTCCTCTGCAATGTTCAATCTGGAATGCCAGATTCTAGGAATTCATTCACAGACCGAATTAGTGTGTGTGTCTGTGTACGTGTGTGAGTGTGTGGAGGCATGTGTGTGTTGTCGTTAAAGCCTTTTTTTTTTTACACTACATTTATTTGATATTTGACTCTTTGCCCTGTGCTTTCACGAGGGTGTTTGGTTTTCTTCTAATGAATTGAGACAAATTTTCAATTGCCTAGTGGAGATTGAATTCCTCTCTTTTACATAGACGTAATGTATTACTTCTTTAGGTAATATCTATAGACTTCTTATTAATGAGTGATATATAATAAGTTTCTATCCCCATTTTCTCTCTTTCCTCCACCCCATCATCAGATTTTAGTTTACTATTGCAATATTTGCTCTTCTTTATATCTTTAAATATACTATGCTTCTACATGCATTACTCAATTTACTAGCCATAATGAAGTCTTTTGATCCCAGGTTACAAAAGATGAGACAGCTGGGCATGGGGGCTCACCCTGTAATCCCAGCACTGTGGGAGGCTGAGAAGGGAGAATTGCTTGAGCTCAGGAGTTCGAGACTTGAGCAAGAGACCCTGACTCCTAAAAAAATGGAAAAACCCAGGCAGGCATCGCAACGCCTGGAATCCCAGCGGCTTCCAGAGGCTGAGGCAGTGGGATGCCCACAGCTCGAGTCTGAGGTTACAGTGAGCTCTGACACCATTGCACTCTGCTTAGAGCCTAGGGTGGGACTCTGTATCATAAAAACAAAAACAAAAACAAAAAACAAAGACGAGACAGTCAGCATGCTTATAGGTCCTCTCCATAGGCACAGTCCTAAATTTAACACATTCACAGGTAACTACCAGGCACTTTGCCATGGCATCTTTGTTCATTTTGGTGGGGAGGGGCACCTATTGACTTAGTTCTATAGAACTTCATTAAATTATCTTTTTCATAATAAATTCTCTGTTTTTTTCTTTTCTCTACCTGAGGGACATTAATTATACATACATCATATCCCCCTTGCCTGTAGGTCCTTCCTTTTATTTTTATAGTCACTATAATCACGTTTAACTCCTGGTTAGTTCACATTTCATCAAATCTTGAAATCCACCTCCTATGCTGTGGCTTCAGCAATGACTATGCCCTTTCTACTGCTTCTAAAGTGATCATTTCTGATTGGTTGTTTGGGGTTTTATCCGTCTATTTTTTCTCTTAGCTTTGTCAGCTTGTGTTTCATTTACTTCTGATACTTTGGTCTATTTTCCCTTTATCTTCTCCTTTGAGATCCTGACTTCCAGAAATGGTTTGTTTTAGCAGGGATTTTTAAATATTTCTGTCACACATCTTAATCCTAATTTTCATATGTTCCATGGCAATTATTTCTGAAGATAGTTACTTCAGTGCCCTTTTACTCCCTGTTCCTTCTCATCTTTTTCCCTTAGATTATCTTTGTATACAGTTTCAATTATTCTTTTTCTTAGTTATTCATCTTTGTGTGGGAAGAATTCTTCCTAAACCCACTATGTTGAATGAAGCTTGTGTTGGGGTTGGAAAGGTGGTCAAGGTCATATTCCAAGTGTGAGGAGCCCTTCTCCTAAGGACTTAGGATTGTGCCATTAGGACTGATAGGACTGTCATCCTTATTGTTTGGGGGTTATTACCAAGAGGCAACAGGAGAAGTGCTGTTTTATGCTGGTTTATTTAAAATCTAAAAATGAATACAGGTCCTTTGTTTCCAATTTTTATTTGAAACATTTCTATTTTCTTTTTTTTTCCAAGAAAAGCTAAAAAGATAAGAACATTGAAAACTACTTTCAAAGAAATTATCTCTGGTTATGATATAGCACATATGGGACAAGAATTCTCTTGTTCTACTTCCTAAACTCAGAGAGCTTTTCACTGTATCATACTTTGACATAGTTTTAATGGTGGATTTGACCTTATTTCTGAGAAAATAAACATAAAATCTGGACTTTCAATGTCCTAAGAACCCTAAATTTAATTTCATACTTGAAAATACAGTTTCTATGACATTTCAGAAGTTTGGAATAATAAATGTTTCTCCAGTGATTCTTCGACACATATTCTATTTACCTTTAGAAGCAGATTTAGGTAAAGAATAAATTAATATGAAAATTTTGAATGAATACTATGCTTTTCTAAACTTATTTTATTGAAAGAGTATTTATTTCTACATTACATACACAGCCGAATTTGCTAACACCTGACTTCTTCAAACTAGTAAACTAGAGTAACATGCCACTTTGATAGTACTTTATACGCCAACTTAAAAAAAAAAAAATTTGGTGAATACGATAAAGTAAATATCTAATGTCCACCTTTAGATATACTCAGATGTATAACAACTTCCGACACCTACCAAGAAATCTAAATATTTGTTGCCTAAAAATAACTGAAACTGGAAAAAAAAAAGAACTGGTGAAAACATTGATGAATAATGGGGTTTTTTTCCCCATTGATTAACAATTTTAGAAACAAAGTTACCGTAGGAAGACTACTCCTATGTTGTCTTATTCAAAAAGATCTGGACTTTCAGGTAGAAAATATATACACTCACATATATGTTACTGAAGTAAGTACAAATAAAAATTGTAAACACTGTCATAGCTTAACCTTACAGACACTTGAAGAGTTAGGGCAAAAGCACTGCGCTTCTTTTAACGTGTTCTAACTTTTGTCCCATTGTTGTCTTGGCTGCCAGGGGTGGACAAATACCTTTTAGCTTCTTCAAACCCCTCTGTTTAGAAGCAGAGAGAGTCGTGGTGTGGCCTGCCATAGTCGTTCTGTTGGTTGGCACTGACTTCCAGTTCTTCTGCGATACACCACGAGATACACTCTTCACACAGTAACCACATTGTTCTTCCTCTAGGGTCCTTTCTTGTCTACCCAAGCTTTTCCCTAAGACTAGGAGTTTCAGCTTCTTCACGAACCTTCTATCGGCCTCTGTGTGTCTTCCTCTTTTTCATGTCTTTCTGAATAGTAACACAATCTGACAGAGAATGTAAAGAATATGAGTACTCAGACATAAATTAAAAATAAAAATAAAGAAGAAATTCCTTTTGGATGGGTCGGTTATGATGCAAAGAACAAACAAGTGTCACATAGATATATTGTCCAAATTACATTTATTTCAAATCACTCTGTGCGGAAGTGGCAGTGGAAAGTTTTCTATGGAAGATCTTTCTGACCTGTCTTTTGATGTTAGATATTACATTATACATGACCTTAGCTATATAGATAACAATGAAAACAAAAATATTATAAAAATAGAATTTAAAATGAAGAGTTAGAGGTTAAAACCATCATGTTTTTATTAAGTATATGGTGTGCATAGTAGTTATGCACAAAACACGTTGTCCACTGTTCTGGGCTGTGTGCATATAAGCAAATGGACACTTGTCTCTCAGGATTTTAACAAATTTCTCAAGGTGATATGGAAATAAAAAGAAATACAGACTAAGCCAGAAATAAGTGATTTCCATAAATATTAAATAATTAAATTCTAAGACTAATAAGTTCAGAAGAACTATATCAAGTCAGGGTCTGAAAAGGTCTTATGTAGGTCTTCTGTAGGGTTGGGGTCAGTTCAGCCTTGACAGGAGATGGGAATTGGATAAGCAGAGACAAAGAGGAGAGATTTTTAAGAGTTAAAGAAGGCATAAGCAGATTTGGAGGTAAGGAAGTTCTGAAAAGTTATTTGGTTGGAGAAAGGGGTTCATAAGGGTGATTTGTAGGAAATAAACTTAGGAAGATGAGAACCAATTTTAAAATCTTAGTGCAAAATGGAATCTCAAGGAGTTAACTCTTGCCCAAAATCATACTTTTAGGAACTGAATTTAGATGAAGACTTATTTTCTATTCTTGTTATTTCTATAAAATTCGTAATTTTATTAATTCTCGCTTTATAATTTATCTTAAATTCATTTGGACTTTCTTTCTCCTCAATGCCAAATAGAACTATGTACAATATTTCCTTTTAGTCAAAATGGTCTAATTAATGCTGTAGTTAAAAAATAACTTCTCAAATGTCAGAGACTAAATACATTAAAGATGTATTTCTGATTCAAAGTTGAATAATTGTGCAATGTGGGCTGACTGGAGGCTGTGTTCCACGTGATCACTCAGAGATCCAGGCGAACTGAGGCACCCTAAACCCTTGGCTGCACTATCCAGACAATTTGGTTTCCTAGATTGCTTTAGCGAGGAGATACCTCGCTGTGGGGTCCCTTGCTGGATCTTCATGCTTTGGCACCTCACTTCCTCACATTCTATTAGTCAGGTCACATGGTTTTCTAAGCAGCAGAAGCATGTAGAACATAGGCAAACAGAGAGAATCGCTTCCATACTCTTTTATCTCTTTAATGTGGGAGGAATAGCCATTGAAGGCACAACACAACATTTCCCCTCCCTTTTGTTTCTTGAAATACCCCTTTTCCTCAAAACTTGAATTTGCACAGTTCATTTTCTAGCTTTCTAATCATCGTGCAGCTTTCTTCTCTGAGCCCTCCCAATGGATCTCTATTCCATGCATAAACAGAAATCAAGATCTAAGTTAGCTCCCTAAGAAGTGTAAGAAAAAGCCAAATGCAATTATTTATATAATCTGTATGTAGATTTTTTTATCACATAACTTATCTAAAAGCAAAGGTGATTTCAGAAAAGCATCCCTGGATCATCTCTGAATTCATCCAGCTTTATTCTGTTTAAGATTTTGCTCCACAATTCACAATAGAAACAACACAAGTGCCATCAGTACATGAGTGAATTAATACAAATATAGTATATGTGTACCATGGAGTTCTACTCAGGCATTAAAAAATGGTGATCTAGTAGCTTTTGTAACTACCTGGATGGAATAGGAGAGCTTTCTCCTAAGTGAAGTATTGCAAGAATTAAAAGAAAAAAAGAAACCAAACCAAACACTGCATGCATTCAATGCTAAATTGTCACTAGCTGATGAACACTATGTGCACATATAAAGTAAAACTCAACAGAAATCAAATAGGGGAGAGGGGGAAAAGGGGGAGGGGTAAATTCACACCTAATAGTACAACATACACTTTCTGAGTAAAGGGCACACTTACAACTGTGTCTTACAGGGTACAAAAGCCAATTATGTAACCAAAACATGTGTACCTGTGTAATATTTTGAAATTTAAAAAATGGTCATATAATAAACTTTCATCTACAGATTGGTAAAAATCGAAAGTTTTATGACATTTGACTTTGCAAGTCTATAGAAAAGCAAGTAGTTATAAATTGCTATGGGACTATGAACTGATGCAACTATTCAAGAGGGCAATTTAACAATATCTATCAAAATTATAGTTGAATGTACACATTGGTTAAAACTTAAGGAACTACACTAAAAGCACACATTTTACTTTATGTAAATTATACCTTAATTTTTTTTAAAAAAAATGGCAAAAGTAAATATATTATTTCCTCAAAACAAATTTCGTATAGCCTTTAGAGAGAATGAGGTTGATCTTACTTAAAAGCATGCAATAAAGATATATTGAGTGAAAAAAAATAAAGTCAAGCATTAAAAAAAAAAGATTTTGCACCAACTTCCTTAGTTTCTCGGCCTACCCCCTTTCACTCTGTCAAAAAAAATGGCCTTTCTTATGTCTTCAGTCAATGCTATTTTCTCTAAAAGCCTTCCTCAGATTCTCCCAATCAAAATTAATCTCTCCCTTCCAAACTACCACAGTGCATTTTTTGAATACCTAATGCTTCTCTTGGCACACTTTATATTTGCATCTCTCTAAAGCTTGAAAGTTTGATCTCTTCGGGCCCTATGTGGATACCCTTGATCACCTTTTCTTCCCTGATTGCAATGGCTAAAACTTCCATTACGATATTGAAGAGCAATGGAGACAATGGGCAACCTTGCCTAGTTCCTGATCTAAGTGGAAATGGTTTCAATTTAACTCCGTTCAATACAATATTGGCTGT
>CAUYRH010076039.1:0-14048 GCA_963574655.1 Perodicticus potto | reverse complement strand
TGGTGTCTCCTTCACTTTACACTTGGGACTAAATGTGGAACCCCCATTTCCTATGCCTAGGTCAGTTTCTTGTGAATTTCCTAGGCCTGAATTCCATGGATGGACTGTGTCCATTCATTGATACACTAATTCACCTTGCCCCTGGTGGAAGGGACTGTATTCATTTGTTTCCTGGCCAAGGAACCCATACACCTATATATACCCTGAGGCTAGAGGCCTAAAGGAGGAGACGGGGAAAGACCGGGAGAGGAACAGAGAGAGCTTCTCTCTCCCCACTTGAAATCTCTCCCTCTACCAGGAGCTTTGGTGTTTTCTGTATTCTTTTCTGTAAATCAATTCTGTTTTACCACGGAGGGGTGGGGGTGGGGGGGAAATAATGTAATGAAGAATAATAAAATACATGTATTTAAAAAAAAAAAGAAAAATGAGGTGCATTTTCTATCTGTAGTAGATGCTGAAAGGTGAGTCTGGAAAGCCAGCCCCGCTGCCTCCTCCCACGTACGTCCACAAAGGAAACAACTCTCCTTTCTCGGTGCTGATTATCACCCGTCAACCAGTGACGTTGTCTCCTTCAAGGAATGGCTTCAACGAGGATCTACCCAAGGGACACAAAGAACGAACCAAACCTGTAATCAGGTTGCAAATTTCCAGCTACTTGCAGCTAGCATTTTCTTAAGTACCAGACTGTGGCTAGTAATCTTCTCCCCCTTTTTGGATTATAGAAATTTGGGTTTTCTTACAGCAAGACCAGGGAAATCCTGAATAGACACAGACTGTGGGACTGTGACCAGGAAGAAGTTGTTTCACCCTGGAAAAGCATCCAAACTAAATCCTAGGTCTAGGACATGCCACATGTTTTCCATTTGTTGTTCTGGTCCACTCTATTCCCTTTGTCACCCCTCTCTGTTCCCAAGTGGGAGGCTGACCTAATAACAGGCTCCCTTGTCCTATAGCTTCCTGTGGATTCAGACCCTGGGGAGCCCTGGAGGTCAGAGAGAGGGTGGGGAGCAAGGTCAGGAGGTCAGGGTGTTTGTTCACTGGCTCCCTTCCTGGGGGGTCACTCTCTGTGGGCTGAACACCCCAGCTCTCTCAGGTGCCCTCTGTCTCCTGCTCCAGTCTCCTTTCCGTCCTTTGTCCCATCAGGGCTTGTAAAATGACAGTACCCAGGTACTACACTACCTCTTGGGATCTCCCTATAACCTGCCAACACCTTTATAAATAATCCCTTTATTAAACTCTACTCAAATTACCCAACTAGAATAGACCATCTGTTTCCTGTTGCTAATTTGATGCTTACACAAGATCCCTGCTTAGGTAAGGGAAAAAACAGGTATATTTGAGAAATTGCAGTCAGGAACCTAGTTACCCAGAAACTGGAACCTACAGGAAGAACTGAAGCAACTCTTGGCACAGAATGACAAAGGAGAAACTTCTTTACTGAGGATTTACGATTCAAGGAAGTGGACAAATTTACTGATAACTTGAGGTTCTAAGCTCAGTTTTTCAATAAAACATAACATTTGCTGTCCTCTTACAGGCCAGGCACTTAAGAAATACATTATCACATTTTACTTTTTTTTTTGTTTCAAGACAGTCTCACTTTGTCACCTTCAGTAGAGTGGTGTGATGTTATAGCTCATAGTAACCTCAAACTCTTGGGCTCAAGTGATCCCTTGCCTCAGACATTTTATGTTTTTTAGCCCACTTTATGGATGGGAAAACTGGGTATATTAATCATTGCTATTTGTCTACCCAACATCCCTCCTTCAACTTCTTCCAGGAATAAAGCCATTCTCTCTGCAGGTAACTCATTTCTTTTGCATGGTTTAAGTAGGGCTAACCCTCTTCTTGCCAGCCACAACAGTGCTCCCATACACGGTTTGGCTCAGTAGTGGGCATGTGGCCCAGACAAGCCGGGACATCTCCCTGGAGATTTGATTTAATATATAGACCCACAGAAAGACCTGGAAGGATGGTAATAATAGCTGCCACTACTTGAGGCTACCTGTCCCTCTGCTTGGAGGAAGCCGTCTCCAGACATCTCTAGAAATCCTACAGCATCAGGCAAAGAGAACCCGAGACAACAGAAAGATGACAAAAGAGCGAGGGCGAGGCCAAGAGAGGTGACCTCGTTTGCTGCCGTACCCACTGTCTCTCAAGTCAGTTCTGTCTCTAGGTTTTTCAGTGTTAGGAATTAATAAATATTGCTGCTTTTTACTTAACTTAATTGAGAAGTCGAGTTTCTGTCATTTATAACTTTTAAGAATCCTAGGAATACATTGAGGCTTACTTACAGAGATTCATCAGTGGGGCATGAGCAGCACATGCACAATCCCCAAGGTTGGAAGAACCACTCAAAAGGAGCAGGTGGAATCGTCTTCGGAGCGCGGAGAGATCCAGGAATAGCTTTTGAGTCCATCAGCTAGAATGGAAAACCTTGTCTTTTTTGACTATTTTGTAATAGCACTTAGTTTAAAGCACAAGTTGTACAGCTGCACAAAGATAGTCTTCTTCGTATCCTTATTCCATAAGCATTTTTGGATTTTTTTAATTGTTGATTTTATTTACTTTTTAAACGTATTTGTTTTGAACTAAGATGCAACCACGCACATTAGCCTAGGCACAGGGTCAGGATCTTCAAGATGTCACTAGGCAACAGGAATTTTTCGGCTCCATTATAATCTATGGGATCATCACCATATTTGTGGTCCATCATTGACTGAAACGTCATTATCTGGCCAATAACTACAGTAGTCATAGTCATTAAAACAGATTTATAGGGCCCAGCATGGTGGCTTGTGCCTCTAGCCCTCTGGGAGGCTGAGGCAAGTAGATTGCCTGAGCAAGAGCAAGACCCCATCTCTAAAAAAAAGCCAGGTATTGTGGCAGGCACCTGAAGTCCCAGCTACCTGGGAGGCTTAGGCAAGTGGATCACTTGAACCCAAGAGTTTGAGGTTGCTTTGAGCTATGATGCCACAGTACTCTATGCAGGGCAAAAATTCATATAAATGCAGTCCTCAAGGAAAAGAGGGAGAATAGGAAACAAAAAATATTTGAAGAAGCAAAAGCTGAAAGTTTTCCAAATTTGTTAAAGAACATAAACATAGGGCGGTGCCTGTGGCTCAAAGGAGTAGGGTGCCGGCCCCCAAATGCTGGAGGTGGGGGGTTCAAATCCAGCCCCGGCCAAAAACTGCAAAAAAAAAGATTATAAACATATAGATCCAAGAAATTTAATAAACCCTAAAAAGAGAGGATGGGCTGGGTGTGGTGGCTCAAAGTAGGGATAAACCTGTTCTTGCCAGCCAGAACACTGCTCCCATACACACAGTTTGGTTCATTAGTGGACATGTGGGCCAAAGCCATATCCCAGGACTTGGGAAGACTGAGGAGGGAGGAGGGCTTGAGGCCAGGAGTTTGAGACCAGCCTGGGAAACATAGCAAGATCCCGTCTTTACGGGAAGAGATAGAGATAGGGAAAAAACCACACTAAGGCTCATCATAATTCAATCAGAGAACTCATCTTAACGGGCAGCATGCCCAACAGCCAACCTGCCCTTCAAAGGAAAGCAGTCACAGAGAATTTCAAAGATGCAGCTGCGCCCTTTGCTAATATATTTCTCATTATCTCAGGGAAGGGAATGTCTTCTGAGCTTTCTGATGGAGCATCAGGTGGGGGAACAGGCATGAGGTTGCCCATGATAAATCCAGCCCTGTGTTTTTATTTCCCCAAGATACGGATTCTCCTCTCCACATCACGCCAGGAAATCTCTGGCTTGTCATCCTCATTAAATGTAGCCCACCATGGAATCCAAGTTCTAGTCAATCAACCAAGAAAGACGTTAAGGTCACTTCCAGCTGCACCAGCTAACACATTCCATCCAGGATCTCTACTAAATACACGCATATTGGTGAATTCAGCCCAATCCAATGTTCTATCTTCCTAGGGCGAAACACTCTTAGAATGCACTCCCACACACGCTTCTGTTACTACAGTATGATTAGCAAGGTCTTAAAATTCTTGCAGCATGAGCACTATTTCCTCCCAGGTCATAGCTTATACTCATCCACCTGGAACACACTGAGATTCGGTCTATCCATGGGTCAGTGGTAAGAAGAGCTGATTGTGGTGATTGCGGTTGAAAGGAGAATGGACATTTCCTTTCAAGGCATCTTCCTCAAGTGAGGGTTTTCCCAGCAAAGGGCTTAAATGTCCATGGGTTACATGTCTTATCACACATCCCATTTCTTAGGAATGGCTAGGCTGTTAGAAAGTTGGAATGGCTTGCTGAGGACTCAGTTACAGAACCAGCTGGGAGACAACAGCTTGAAGGGATGACGTTCTTACAGGGCACAAATCATGCTTTTATTATTGTGGCATTATATAGTGGCACATTCCCCATAATCAAAATACCTGCATCTGGAAGTCAAGGTGACGGTGTAAAGGAGCATTCCATCCTCAAAAGTAAATTCAAAATTTTACCTCTAGGAAAAGAAAAATTTGCTAACAGTTTAAAAATAGATATTTCCATTCCCCAGCTCCACTTTCTCCCTCTTACTTCTAGACAATATGGTTCTAAAAATTCGTGGAATCCAATTTTAGCTACCACAAATGTGAGGACCTTTCCCATGTTCAATATTATATTATAAAATGATAAATAACCTTATAATAAAAGAAATGAGCAAAGGCTCCCAAATGAGCAGTAGAGCAGCTGACAGTAAAACAAAAAATGGAAGAGTCAAACAGAAAATGTTATGTGGTGTTCCAGATATGCTTTCCTGATTATAAGCTCCCTAGTTCATCCTCTTATTTGATCTAATAATCAGACAAGCAGTTCCCTGATGTTATAGGCAGACAAATTACCTCTAGAGTTGAGGGCTCTATTCCAGAGAAATGTTATGAGACCACACGAGGAAAGATCCATGCGTGCAGCCCTTCCTTCAATGAGGTTGTAATTTGTGTAATTGGGCATGTGTAGCCCATCGCTACTGCGATGATGTGAGAACAAGCCGTTGAGGTTAGGAGTTCATGGTCAAGTTGATGTTATTCTGTTGGTCCTACAGCTGACTTAACAGGGTTAATTGAGACAGAAGCAACTAAGGAAAAGAATTATTGGTAACTTTATTAATATGACTGGATAAATGTCTGCAGGATCCAACTTATCACTCAAGCATGTCATAGTGTTCCAATTTACTTGTTCAATTTCTGGCCAGAGAGGATTTCTTTATAACAATTCCCTATTAAACTGTAAACTTCTCACTAAAGCTTAATCAATACACTTGATCAACACGCCTCTCCATAAGCAAACCTAAGAGCTGGAAAAATGCCTGAGTTCCTAAGAGTAATATCTGAGCTCACTCAAACGGATGGTTTTCAGAGTGTTTCTTTTCTGTTAAGTTCTAGAAAGTTCCAGAAGAGATTGTTTACCATAGACAATCCTAGCAAAATACAACTAAAGCATAAAAATGACTATCAAAGTTTTAGAATTTGTTGGAAGAATTTTCTTCAGGATCTAATGTTTATTTACAAGTCTTTTTTAGGGACTCAAAATTAGGCAACAGCCTGTATCAACGTGACTAATACTGACTTCAGATTGGAAAAAATCCATCCATTTATTTGATAGGGGGCAAACAAGGTCTAGGGCGATACGTGTGAGACTAAATTAATAATATCAATTATCAAAAAAGAAGAGCTCAGAAAAAGAACAGAACCTAGTTTATTTTTAAAAGTATGTTTAGGCAATAATCACATCTAATCAGAGGTATGGTAAACTAAGATACAGCCAAAGCTGTGGTAAACCGAGAACAGTTCTTTCCAAACAAGATATACTGTGCTATCTCTGCAATCATGTGGGCTCAGCGCGTGTACAGTGACAGGACACTTTCTGCTCCCTTAAGGTCCACAATATGCACGTTGGTTTGATGAGCAGCTAGAAAGGAAAAGTCAAGTAGATTTAGACCCAAAATTTTATAAAAAGAGGTTTATGCCAATAAGCATTCCCTTCTGAGCTACAACTATATATTGGTAAAACCAACCTGGAGGACCCTTTAGCAATATATAGATCAAGGGCCTTAAACATTTATATGTCCTTTGAATAGGATTTTTTGTTTCAGCTTAAGCAAATGATTAGATTTTTTTTACAATTATGGACTTCATAGGAAAAAAACAAAAGGAAATAATCAAAATGGCCAAAAAACTATCAAAATTTTTTCAAAACTATTAATGTTCAGGCTCGGCGCCTGTGGCTCAACGGGCTAAGGTGCCAGCCATGTATCCCTGAGCTGGCGGGTTCGAATCCAGCCCGGGCCCGCCAAACAACAAAGACGGCTGCAACCAAAAAATGGCCGGGCATTGTGGTGGGCGCCTGCAGTCCCTGCTACTTGGGAGGCGGAGGCAGGAGACTCACTTGAGCCCAGAAATTGGAGGTTGCTATGAGCTGTGATGCCATAGCGCTCTCCCCAGGGCGACAGCTTGAGGCTCTGTCTCAAAAAAAAAAAAACTATTAATGTTCAGTATGTTAAGTAGGAAAAAAAATCCAGATTACAGAACAGCACACACATCATTTGCTATTTTGTAACTCTGTGTATGTGTGTGTGTGCACGCATGTGGGAAAATATATGGAGGGACTTAAAATAATTTTTCTAGGAACTTTCTTTTTGTGTTTTCAAATTTTTTCCAAGTTTTTTTTAAAGTTTTTTCTTAAAGAGATATTTAAAGTAGCTAACTACCTCAAATAGTATTATGAATTTATGGTTAAATAAGGTGATTGAAAACGAAGCATGGGGCTGCTCACACACAGCGTGTCCTTCTAAAATACCGCCCCCCTCAACTGTCATAGCTACCCACCTTTCAGTGTGTCTAGCTGCAAAACAAGTGGGGAAATCATGCCAATATGTGTTCCCTTGCTCCTTAATTATTTGCGCCAATTTATGAAAGCAGAACTATGGAAAACATCAACAAGGTAATCCTAAATTACTTTGGACTTGGACTTGGAATATGACCAGACACATGTGCTTAGACCTAAAAGTATTCCCCCTCCTCTCCAACTAGGCCTCAGTCCTTATCCTCACCACTTTTTGGCCTGGGTCCCACTGGCACCCTGGGGCTAGCATGGTGGCAGTGACAAAGTCCCTAGACTCCAAAGAAAATCTGAGAAAAGATTGGTGACGAAGATCGAGCTCTGAATTTTCGATATTTGTATGTGTAAATGCAGAAACATCCATATATAATCATCTACATATTAATATGACCTACGGTAATTTTCCATAGCTATTTGGTTAAAAGGGGAGTTCTATTTGTGCAGAATCTTTCAGATTGGGTAAAAGTAGTGGCTGGTATAATGGTAAGAAAAGATGCCTTGGCAGGTCTGGCTAAATCATTTAAAGGAAGCAGTGCAAAATAAGAACACAGGCCCCTTGTTCTAAAATGATTAGGAATTTCAAGACTTCAACAGCAGAACATTAGCCCCCAAACAGGGTCCTTCTGAGTGCAGGTAGGGCTCTGTGTGACTAAACAGGTCCCAGGCCCATGAAGCCAGTCCTGAGTCTTGGAGTCAGCTAGACACAAGATCAAAGTCTAAGGTTTTCATTTACAAGGTTGGGGAAGTTATTTAAACTTTCAAAGCTTCAATTCTATCCTCAAAAAACTGAGAGGAACATGAATATGGTCTCATTCTCAAGATTGTCTGGAAGATCAAAAGCCAGCATTATATATTAAGTGCAAAGCGTAGTACCTGGCTCATAGAGACTCTATTCATCTTCTCCATCCTGTACATTGCAGTTAGAGTTCCTATTTGAAAAGGCAAACTCGATGGTCTCTCCCTGATTTAAAATTATTTTTGGTTACCCATTGCATAATATGACACATAAGGAACTTCAGTATTCAGATTTTATCCACCTTTCCCAAATTCACCACTCAACATTCTCCAACATGTACCAAAGTCCAAAGTGTCATTGTGATTATTTGCACTTTTTCTTAAGGGTCAGTAATTATAGTAAGCATAGATGACTTATAATATATGGGGTTTCTTTTGTTGTTTGTTTTGTTTTGTTGGGTACCAGGCACTGTGCTAACCTTTCTGTTGGAAGGAATTCTCATTCTCCACTCCTGGTGTTTTCTCCAAGGGCTGAGTATTTGTAATCTAGTCTCTTTCACTTTTGGTAGCAAATGTCACAGGGAACATGTGCTATTGTTGATTTGAGGTATGCTGTAAGCTTGGTGTGGCCAAGACCTTTGCCCAGTGAGAATACTTCTGGTCCAGGGCTGCCTGTTACCAGGGACTACACCAGTTTCCTTCTGCACTTCAGGGTCAGGAAGTCTGAACTCTCCAATGTCAGCTTTATCAATGATAATGGTCTCCTGTCTGTCTTACTCTTATCCATGTCTTGATTGGTTCAGAACTTGGGTAGGAAGAGTGAATATTATTTATTGAGGCTACACAAGTATTCATATCTCACCACAGTCTTCATCCATGTTTTCTTTAAACATCACAGCTATGATATAAGATAAGCAGTTTTATTGTTCCAATTTTTATAGATAAGGAAAAGTGAGAAATAGCAATCAAGTAAGTGACAGAATTAAGATTTGAACGGAGCTGGGCACAGTGGCTCACACCTGTAATCTCAGCCCTTTGAGAAGCCAAGGTGGGAGGATCACATGAGGACAGGAGTTCAAGCCCATCTCAGGCAACAGTGAGACCCCATTTCTACATAAATTTAAGAGTAACTAGCTGTGGTGGCACATGCCTATAGTCCCAGCCACTGAGGACTGGACAGGAGGATTGCTCGAGTTCAGGAGTTTGAGATCATGGTAAATCATGAAGCTGCCACTGCATTCTGGCCTGGGCAAGCTTCTTTGAGACCCCATTTCCAAAAAAAAAAATATATATATATGTATATATATACATACATATACACACACACATATATATATTTGAATAGGTCTACTTGATGCCAAAGATTATGCCCCTTAAATTTTCCCATTTTGTTTTTTTCATGAGAGTTTAATAATAAACTGATAAGAACATTCAAAATTTGGGTTGATCTTGGAAAAAAAAGCTAACACAGTATTATATCCAGTATACTTATATTCTGTTTGGCAGAAAAGTTAGCCAAGCTAAACTTAAATTCAGCACATGCTGAATTTTATTTTAGGGAGAACAAGCTGCAACCATAATAATGAACTGTATTTACAGCTAACAGCAATACCCACGTTACTCTATAGGTTTTACACGACAATCTGAAACCACATTCCACGATTTACAGGGTCTGAGACATAAACAGTAAAAGGTGTGTCTCTTAAGATTTCTCATTAACGGTCACAAAACTAGCAGTTCTGTGTGGAATGATTCTGTCCATCTTTCCCCAAAACATGTGCAAGACATCTCTTTGATGAGAATCCATTCTGATTGGAACAGGATAATTTCAATATTCTGCAAACGCCCGTGCACCCCACCTATCTCTGGAAGGTTTTGACCTCTCTACCCACTTGGCAAAAAGAAGAAAATTCAAAGTATTTTATGTAGCAAACTGCCTATTTATGATCATCTAAAGAATGAGCTCTGCTTACCCCTGTTACCTCTTGTAGGTACACGAATGAGTCATCAAAATTCCCAGATAGTTGATTATTCATGCTGGTGGCAGTTTGTGCTACTAGAAATACAACAAAGGAGCACAGTACCCAAGAGGCTCAGGGTCTTGCAGAGTTAATGCATCTGCTTATATCCCTAAGCCAACCTCTTCTTCACAGGATCCTTGTTATTGTTATTACCGCCTTCCCTAAAAATCCCTACCCAGACTCCACCCCAGCGCGCACCTCCCTCTTCCGGTCACAGAATGTCAACACTGTGCAGGATTTTCTTCTTCATCATAGCTGCAGCCCTCTATACTTTGCTCACCAAGATGTGTTTCTCCATCTGTCATATTTGTCTAATCCTGTTGATTTAATGCACTATATTTCTACCAAAAAAAAGGCAGTACATAAAAATACTCCCAAGCATATAACTGCTTTAAAAATGTAGAGCTTCCTACATTTCCCATATGTATTGCCTGACCTGACTTTTCAATCTTACTACAATGCTCAGCACTCCTGATTAATTGTCTCTTTAATATTCTACCCAAAATTGCAACTGGAAAACAAAGAAGACAGAGGATAAAGGAATGTGATTGGTACTTTTGGTAATCTTCATTATTATCAAATATGCTTTTCTTATAACCATCTTTGTAGCACTTCAAGACATGCTTAACGCCAGCATGGTAGCTCCCCCTGTAATCTTAGCACTCTGGGAGTCCAAGACAGGAGGATCCCTTGAGCTCAGGAGTTTAAGACCAACCTGAAGAAAAAGGAGACTCCATCTCTATTCAAACTAGAAAAAAAAATAGTTAGCTGGGCATTGTGGTGGGGACCTGTAGTCCCAGCTACTTGGGAGGCTGAAACAGGAGGATTGCTTGAACACCAAGAGCTTGAGATTGATGCGGACTAGGCTGACACCATGGACTCTAGCCTGCGGCAATAGAGTGAGATTCTATATCCAAAAAAAAAAAAAAGGAAGAAAGAAATATATATATATATATATATATATACATATATATACACACACAAACTTAATAGCAACTGTTCGCTCCTTTACAGGCCATTGAATAATGAAAAATATGAAGAATCCTGGCTTGGAAAGGGCAATGAATAAGGTTAATTTGACACTATACTCTATTGGAGAAATTGTCTTTTTTCTTTGAGAGAAGAAGGTTGACTAACGGTATCCCACAAGAGGTTCTAGAAAACAGTTGTAGATTCAATACATGGGTTTTAGTTTACATGGGTGCAGCACTTTGTTATGAAAAAGGCTTCACTTTTATTGGCTCGCTGAGATTTTCACAACTTGCTGACATAGTGCTATGGTCTGAATGAGTGTGCTTCCTCTGACTCGAGGGTGAGAACTCCGCACCAGAATCCACAGGCCTTTCCCCTGCCCAGTACTCTTCAGCTGCCTACTTTCCATCTTCTGCCAACAGCAATGCTTTGCCCCTCTGGTTTAAGCAGGCTGTTCTAAATAGTTGTCGGTGGTTACCATGGCAACAGACGCTTAGGTTTCAGCTTCAAATGCCCCTTTTAATGAGGCAATTTCAAGAATATTTGTGATAAATTACCAGACCACAGACTTAACTGCAGGGAGTTTTGCTTTGGAAAATCTAATAAAAAGAAAGCAGAAAGAATGAGCAGTAAATGCAATAGAGAAAATGGGGCCAGATTTGAAGGGGCAAATGGAAGGGATGCCAGGTCTGACTACCAAAAGCCAAATCAGAATCAATTCAAGCCAGAGCTTTAAATTATAAATGGTCCCTGAAGGGCTACTCGACAGGCTGAGCCAAGATTCCTCGGGAGGAAGAATGGTAAAGGAGAAGCGGCTAGGCCAAGAGTTGAGGATGCCGTGCGGCAAGCTGTGTATTTTAAACAGCTTCCATCTTCTGTTTTGTTATTGACTGTGGTGGCGATCAGCAACAATCCTCCTTTTGTTTTTCCATTTTCCCATGCATGAAACTGAGAGACACTGCCACCCGAAGAGGACGTAAGTAACTAAAATGTGGAATTTGGCACCAGTGAATTTTATAGCAACCCAGGTTATCCACGTGCCCCAAGGTCATGGCCGCCTTAATAATGGTCCAGGACTCTGTTATTAGTCTCTTATCTGTTGTACGCATTACAACTTTCACAGAAGGATAAATGGACTTAAATACATTGCTGCACTGTTGCATGGAAAGAAATATTTCACAGTACTCATAGAACAACATGCCATTCATCCTTGGTGTATTTAAGTCTAAGAAATGTGCCTCTTTGGAATGGGACAGCTTAGGTTTCTACCTGGCTGAAAGCAAGAGAGTAGCCTGAAAGAGCTTTCCCGTACAGTCTTGGCCAGGCTCCGTAGGTCCCTACAGGAACGTCTTACTCTTGCTGCTCACGGAAAGCACCAGGGAACAGATGCATTACAGTTTGTGACAGGAGAACAGCCTGTGGATTCCGCCTACTCCCTCCAGTCCATCTGGGAGGTGGGGGAGTGAGATAGGGAGCCCACAGAGAGGGGGCTCTCCTGGGAATCCCTGAGGGTAACGTGGCTATTGGTGGTTTATTTTCAATAGATGGCACTGTGTCTACTGAGATAAGCAAAGGGAGCATCTAGATGGGAAATAGAATTGTTTCTAGAGAAAGTACATTGCATGTGAGAATGCATGGTATTTTTTGACTTAGCTACACGACAAGGCAAATACTATTCATTATTCATGTTACAGTCTCTTTGGAACACAAGGAACTTTATGATTTATTATTCTGGCCCAAACTTGGGGATGCTGTGGAGCCCAGGGCCATCTTATTGGGGACATACCTGAAATAAGAATAAATCACTCTGGATGTTCATTTACTTTGTCACCCAACACATGCATCAGCACCTGTACTCCATCTGTGCCCTGCATCTCCCTCTTTACCCCAGACAGGAAACTCTGACATCTCGGTTCCTGCCTGGCACCCAGAAATGCTCACACTCCAAGAGTCAAGGCAGCCAGAACAGTGTCTTGCATTCTGGTGTTCCTGTATAGAAGACGCTGTCAGTTGCCCATCCATCTTTTTTCTTTTCTAGTTGACATTTTTTTCTCTCTTCTGAGTGTTTGCAGGAAAGTAAACTCTAGCACCAAGAAGATGAATCAATTTTATTTTAAGCCAACTGTGGAGGCTTAAATAGGAGGGGAGAACCTCAAGTTGGCTTCATAGGAAATGAACTGTAAACACATTATGGAGGATGGAGAAGATGTGGGCCGAGCTCTATTCTGTGCATTTAATATAATGCTGTCTGTCATTCCTTACAATAATCTTGACATGGGTACCATGCCACCCTCTTTACAGATGAGGAGACAGAAACTCAGAAAGTTTAAATAATCTGCCTACATTCGCCCTTGCTGTTCACTGGGCTTATGATAAGATTCCCAGCCATTTGAGAAGTCTGCTGTAAGACCTGCAGGAAAAGGACCTGCAGGGAAAAACTTCCTATTTCTGTCCCTCGGTGCTACTTTCTGAATCTGATCCCTGGAACTGTAGCAGTCATCTTGAGGCACTCTTAGAAGCCAACCTAAGACAACAAGGTAAAAGTCTGAGGATGACAGAGCAGAATGAGAAAAAGAGCCTGGCACTTTGATGATGCTATTGAGCTCCTAAATTAATCAACCCTCAAACTGCAGAGTTATGTTTTAGCCATTTTGAGATAAGTCTTTTTGTGCCTGTAGCCCCCAGATACCCCAAAATACAGCCTAAATACCTTAGTCATAAATGGCTAGATAAAGGATTCATGCCTGAGCTATAGGTAGCAGTCCACAGGTGACCGCCAGAGAGGCCGGACGTGAGCACGTCGCCTCACACATCCAGGTTGGATCACATCTAATGAGATCAGCCAGACCCTTTCTGGGGGAGTCTGTGTAAGGTAACACTTTCTCTTAACTCCCCCGGAACCTCACTGCATCAACTAACCCATTTCTTTTCTCTGTCTTCAATGTGTTGGGCCTATCCTAGCACATTCTTAAATACCTTTAAATGTTTCATATTAAAAACTAACAAAACTGGCAGCACCCATAGCTCTGTGGGTAGGGCGCTGGCCACATACACCCAGGCTGGTGGGTTCAAACCCAGCCCGGGCCAGCTAAACAACAATGACAAGTGCAAAAAATAGCCAAGTGTTGTGGTGTGCACCTGAAATCCCAGCTACTTGGGAGACTGAAACAAAAGAATCGTTTAAGCCCAGGAGTTTGAAGTTGCTGTGAGCAAAGACGCCACAGCACTCTACAAAGGGTGACAAAGTGAGGCTGTGTCAAAAAAACAAAAAACAAAAAAATAAATAACTTTAAAAAAATAAAAACTAACGAAACATCCTTTGTCAAATACTTCTTCTAACAGCACTCTAAATACCTTCCCTGTTTCACAGTCACTTCTTAAACTAGGTGCCTACAGTTTCTATTTTTCAAGTCACTCTTTAGCGCATGGAAATTTACACCTGCAATTCCTTATTAAGACTACT